>JBBULP010000285.1:0-12974 GCA_038048775.1 Picocystis salinarum | reverse complement strand
CCCTAAACCCTAAACCCTAAACCCTAAACCCTAAACCCTAAACCCTAAACCCTAAACCCTAAACCCTAAACCCTAAACCCTAAACCCTAAACCCTAAACCCTAAACCCTAAACCCTAAACCAAAACGCAACACCTTCATTACGCTCACGATTGGAGCAGTTTTATGACGCCAGGGCCTGTGAACGTGATCAAGTACGTAAAATAAGTGCGACACGTTTTGAACGGATACAGAAGGAAGATGTAAACATGGAGGATGAGGGTGGCCGTTGAAGATTGCATCGGTATTGAATCAACCCATTCCTTTCAAGAGCCAAACACTAAAGAAACGCACCCTATGAAAGAATACGATCCACTTCAATGCTCGCCCTCACGAATGTGGAAATGCGTGATTGAACGATGGCAAGTAATGCATGTTTTGGGAAACATCGTTTTCGAGGAATGAAGTCTCAACGCATAAGTGGAAGCAAAGTTTTTATTACCCCGCGAAGATTTCCTTAAGGTCGAGGTTTGAAGTCAGTAATGTGTAGGCACCGTCATAGCTTGAGGAGGCACGGCATTTCCTCTCAAAGAGCGGAAGCCTCGCGAACCTTTTGAGGGAATCTGACCACGATCCTTCCGTAATCAACATGACATCGGGAATTATTATAAATAAGTGCCATCATCATGATTTGCAATATAAAAGAGGTTGTTATCGCACTCGAAGCACTCATTTCCTATCGTGTGTTGCAACATCAACGCATCCGAAATCTCTCTTCCGAGCAAGAAAGGGGGGCACTTGATGGCTGTGTTGGTTTGTACTAGTCATGCGTTTTCTTTTGCGAAGCAACTTTGTTTAAGTGTAGGTGATATATTTTCAATCGATTTCGCACCAATGGCTAGTAGTCTTGACTTGTTGTATAGAAGCCGATGTAAATGCACAAAAGGTGGTAAACAATTCTAATTGCCGTTCTTCCTTTCGGACTCACGATTGACAAGTGTTTGACACGGTCCATTTTGACATGACACCTACATCATTCACCGCATTCTTAGCAAACAATGCGAAGCAGTATGCACCACACCACTCTTGGATCGGTACTGTACGAAAGGTGTGGAACTTCGTCACAAGAAAAGGTTACTCCGTTGCTTGTTAGACACTTTAGGAGCTAGCCTTGTACGCAAGAGATCGAGCAATGGTATGAGAGTGTTAGGTTTGTGTAGCATGATTCACAACATAAAGTGCGAGTCTCATATGCAACCACCCTTCCTAACAGCATGTTCATGATGCATGGCGATAGACACGAGGGAGTGATTTGGAAGGAGTGCCCTTAAGTAGGCAGCAGCACTCTTGTCGCAGTGAAGTGGAAATAAATCGAAATGTACTTGCCAATGTGTGCATAAAGTAATGGTAATACCCCCCTACCGTCTGCTTTGCCTTACGGAAATCCCCTTCCACTCTGTCGGACCAGCCCTTTGTCACCTTTCTGTTTCGTTCCGAGATGTCTGTGATCAGACCCAGGAACGGGATGATGCTGGGAAACAGGAGGGCCTGGAAGATCACCTTGGCAAACATGTGCAAGATTCTTGTATGAGCGCTTGCACCTCCTGGGTTGCGAGGATTCAGCAGAGCACTGGGAGCTGCACGGGGGGAGATCAATGCAGGAAAAACAAACATCGTGGAGGACGAGGGTATCCATAGACCTGCAAGACAACAGCACTGCACTGGCAGGTCCCACCCTGCAAAAATTTCATTGATACACCTTCCCAAACGCAGACTGATCCCACAATAACTCAAGATCTCCTTGAATTGCAGCCTTTGCCTCTGTTGGATTGAAAGGAACGGGGGTGAGTCCAGGCAGGCGGAAAGCTGCTAGCGTTTCCGACCATTGGAGGATTTGTCTGTAGTCCGGAATGGGCAATGGCTGATTGTACACCAGCACGATTCCTTCCAGAGAAGTTGCCTCGCAATGTGCCATCAAGGAGGCAGTAAGGCCTTCTATAAGTATACCTGATGGGAGGATGGGTAAGCTTTCGCCCACTTGGATTGCGCTTTCCTGCATGGCCCTCGTTCGTAGGCAGAACATGGAAGGAACGAATTCCTGATCCCCGCATCTGTTGTTTATGCCAGGTCCAACGATGCTGTCGAGAACCACCACGCGTCCTGGTGAAACCTTCTCAAGTAGCACCTGAGGAAGGACGTTCGCCTCCACGATTCCCAGGCGAGCTTGGCAAACGACCACCAGGCACTCCGAAGGATCGCCTATCGCGTAGACAAAGCACGTATGGTCCCGGTGGTGCGGTTTGTAATGATTCCCACGCATAGAAACCGACGTGCACAATAGGGATCCGACCACTTGTTTCTTCTTGCAGGCGTGATGCATTAGCAGGTGCGAGGAAGGACACATCATGACGACGAGGGTCCTCGTCTTGACCTCGGGCAACAGCGCACGAAAGGAGGGTGGTCCTGCCATCTCGCGCAGCCCTTCTGTAGCTCTCTCTTCTTCGTCCTGTGCCACCCAATCTGGCACTCCTTCGTCTTTGTCGAACACGTCCATCTTCTCGCTTTCCCGTCGTCGAGCCGTCACCCTTCGTCTTGTCTTCGTCTGGACTTGTGGAACCCACTCGAACGAACGACCGTCGTCGGGCAGATGGGATTTCTACACCGGCGAAGAAGCCTCGCAAGTTTAAACTCCCATGTCCAAGGCAAACGATGGCGTTCGATGGAAGGTGTGGCTTGAAGAAAACGAAGCACGTGCCGGTAGGTATGGGACAGGGAGAATTGAAGCTCTTGTCGAACGTGCAGGTCCTCGTTTACAAGACGGTGAGGGCAGGAACATGCAACCTCGGATCGTTGCTGTGCACTGCCGCCAATGCCTCCGTGGAAGGATGCACCCATCCATGTTGAATGGCATACTCCTTTGCTAAACTGGCCAGCACAACGTCCTTCTGATATTCCGAGGAAGAATCCCTGATGCCATGTTCGTACAGCAACAGTTCTGGTACATAAAGAGGCTGCACACCGCGGTATAGGAGCAGCTGCTTTGCATTGTGCATGCTTGTGGTGGGGCAAATGACCATGCAGGATGGTCTGAAACTGGCAACCTTCTGTGCAAATTGGACCTGATCGGCTGGCAGGATAAGAAGGCCATTGCGAGGTACACTGTGAGCGGCTGCGTAAGCAGCAGAAGACAACGATCGAAGTGCCAAGAGTTCCAAGGTGGATGGGGTGGGCACGCTGCTAGGAGGATTGTTTCTTTGTTCCAACTCTGCTCGCCTGCAAAGCTGACTCATCATTTGCACGGTGATGGCAGGATACTTGCCATTGGCGGATTCTCCAGACAGCATGACCAAGTCCGATCCCTGGAGGACAGCATTGACGACATCGCCGGCCTCCGCCCTTGAAGGCCGGGGCCTATCTTCCATGCTCTCAAGCATTTGTGTGGCGCATGCAACCGGCTTTCCCATTCTGTTGCTTCTCTCTGTCATCATCTTTTGTGCAAAAGGCACTTCTTCTGTGGGAATTTCTATCCCGAGATCGCCGCGAGCAATCATGATCCCATCCGATTCCTCCAATATGGAGTCGAAGTTATCGAGTCCTTCTTGGTTTTCAATTTTGGACATGATGTGCATGTGTCCACCCGATACGCTACGCAAGAAATCCCTGAGCTCAACGACATCCTTTGCTGTTCGAATAAACGAGGCAAAAACGATATCTGCACCCTGCTGTGCCCCCCAGGTGAGAACGCTGCGATCGTGTTCGGTAACGGCTGGAAGGTCCACCTTGGTCCCTGGCACATTGACACCCTTCTTCTCCCCAAGCCTTCCGCCATTTACTATCCTGCATTGGATGCGATCTGGTCTGCACTCCATCACTTCTAAATGGATGAGTCCGTCGTCGATATACACTGGCATGCCGGGCACAATGTTCTTTTGAAGGGGGTAGTCAATCCACACCCCCTCCGCACTCCCTTCCGTGCGCATATTTTCCTCTGTGAACAGGGTGAATGGCTTCCCAGATTCAAGCAACGCTTTCGGTTTGGATGATTTCTGAAGCAGTCCCGTGCGAATCTCCGGTCCTTTGAGGTCGATGGCTACTCCACAGAGGTCTGAGCTAGGTTGATTGCCTTCGCCGTTGATCTCCTTGAGGATGGCTCGCAGGTTTTGTATCCTTGGTCCTTGTTCATCGAACTGTCCGTGGCTAAAATTGCACCTCATCACGTTCATCCCTGCGCCGACGACGCTACGAAGCTGATCGATTTGTTCCGACGCCGGCCCGATGGTGCAGATGATGGAAGTGTTCCTGGGTGCTTTGTGAGCCCGCACGCTCGTCTTCCCGGCATCCGTGCTCATACATCTCGTTGCATGCGTCCGCAGCTTCGATCCAGAATCCACCCATGCCTCCACCAGGCGCATCCACGATCTTCGCATGGCGCTTTCAAACGCTCCGCCGCCGCCACGTCGAGGATCCGAAGCACTTCTGTCACGAATCCAAATCGACAGGAGGCTCATCTGAGAGGGAGGGGGTCAAAACATCGTACCGATCCATGACAGATGATAGGACAAACGGGATGCTGTGCATTCAAACTCTATTGTTGGACAGGCAACGGACATGAATGCGGCGGTTCCAATGGTCCGTGGAAAAAGGACCGGATAACACGTGCAATTGCAGTCCTTGCAGCACACATCGTTGGCATGGGTTGGAAACACCTGCAGCCTCCCAGATTGGGATGAGATCCAGAAGGGCTGGGATCCAGACGCCGGCAGATGGTTGTTGACGACAAAAGACCAGACACAATGGCGTTGACGAGTGCGCCTGCATCATCGGACCGCGGCCTGAGCGATGTGCCATTCCAGGCTCACCTGAGATGGAGTCGCGCAAAGCTCCACAGATGATGCAACTGGTGAAATCAGTCACCGCACGGAGGAGTAGCTTTCGATTCGCTCGAACGAGCCACGGCCGGCAAGATTGCTGCAGCAGAAGGTCAAGCAACGGCCAGGCAAACCATGTTTTCAAGTCCATTACATGGCCCCGAGGTCGGACCACCAAAAGGCGCTTGCTACCAAAGCGCTGGACCGGGACTTCGAGGAGCAAACCTCACCACAGCGACTCTGTGCTTGATTCCAAGGTTTCGTGGAGCCACTGGAGCAAGAGAAATCCGACGACCGGCGTGAAATCGATTTGTCCCATCAACGGCGGCACGAATCCACGGAACAGATTCAGGTAGGGATCCGTCACTTGGCGCAAGGTCACCCACGGCTGAACCATCCAGTCGAAGTTCGGGAACCACGTCAAGAGCACCCTCAAAAAGAGCAGGAGGAGGTAGATTTTGAGGAAGCTTGCCAACGCCTGAACGATCAGTGGAAAAGTGGCGTTCGTCGTGCTCACTGCGGCAAAGGGTGCGACCGCCGCGAGCATCCGCATGTTTTTCAGCTGTTCTTTGACGTGCGTCGTTCCTCCCTTCCCATCTTCGCTTGCACTGTGTACGTTCTTGCGTTTGGCGTCCCTTGTATGGTTGTGTTCACGCAGCGACGATTCTGTGTTTTCCATCACGTCCACTGGTTCTGCGGGTCGCAGCACGTTCCTGTGCACGCGTTTCAGGTTCCTCCACATTTTCCTGGCGATTCCATCTCTTCCACGACCTTGGGCGATCGCATGCGTCCTGATTCCGATCGGATGTGTCTTCGCCTTCGTCGTGTACATCTCGACGGACGTGGTGTGCGTCGTGTTGGGTTCGGTCCACTCCTCGTTCCCCCGTTCCACCGTGGGTTTCTTCGTTGTCCTTGTCCGAATCGATGGGAAACCCATCGGGTTCGCATCCCCTTCGATCGGTGGAAGGAAAAGGACCGAATCTGGGAGGGCACCCGTGGTGGACCAGGTTGCCACAGGGGACCGAAGGAGGACCCATCCTCACGGTCCATCCACGGTCCTTTTCCAAGGGGTGCCCGCTGAGCCACACGTGGGCCCAGGGACTGGACAGACACCCACGTCGTGCAGCGTTCGTACCAGTCGAGGACCAGAACGACGTCCAAGCGACCATGCGCGGTGCTACACGCGCCACAACCCTGCATCGGACGACCCGTTCGACGCGTCGAAGGGACAAGAAAGATGCGAACCGGACATGCGGCAGGAACGTCACCGCATACGTGGCACACGCGGCTCCCCTGCCCGCCCAGGAGAAGGTGGAAGACCGACTCCAAGCGCTCGTGTGCGAAGTAGAAGGGACCAACCGCGGGATCTTCGGTGTCAAAGCCGCCAAAGCGGAAGCCATCGAAGAAATTGCCAGGGAAGTGGAAGAGTTAGGAAGCGCGCTCTCGGGAAGGCCCGTGGATCACGTGGAGGGAAGCTGGAGGGTGCTGTACAGCACCATCGCCATCATGGGTTCCAAAAGGACGAAACTTGGATTGAGGGGGTTCCTGCAACTGTCGGACATATACCAAGACATCGACACGCGAAACAAAAAGGCGTCCAACCGCATCACGTTCCGAGCACCCGGGCTGAACGGTTCGGTGGGGGCACTGACGTTGACGGCTTCGTACGCGGAGCTGTCGGACACAAAGGTGCAAGTCGATCTCGTGGACGCGGCATTGGAGCCGCAGCAGCTGAAAGCCATCTTCGAACAGAACTACGAGATGTTACTGGAGGTCTTCAACCCCACGGGCTGGTTGAACATCACCTACGTGGATGAGAACTTTCGCATTGGGAGGGATGACAAAGGAAATCTATTCGTCTTGGAAAAGTGCTAGGCAACACCTAGCTCTGTCCCTGCAGAAGTTTGGACCTCCACTCCGACACTTCTTTGAACACTTTCTTGCCGTCTCGGACACGTACTTGTCGTCCACCGAGCTGCTGGCCATCGAGGGACAACGTGGCTTTCTCTGCATCGTACTTGTCGTGGTAGTAAATAAATGCGAACGTTTCATTTTTGGGCCGATGAATGTTTTCCACTTTCCCGTACTTGGAGAACGCTTGTTTGAGAGCGTCTTCGTCCACGTCCTTTTCCAGGTCCAACACGACGGCAGGATTGTGATGCACCGGTCGTGGTGGTTTCCAGGTGGCTTGCCAGGTGGTCATGTTGTTTGGCTTCGATTTCGATCCTGCGCTTTCTCGCCGACGTGCACGACACCTTTCGATCGTGTTGGAGGTATGGCGTTGGATCGACGGACGGTGATTTGGATGTGCGTTACGTTTGGACGACGGGTATCGAGTCGTGGTTGGTTGCGTCGTTTGATCTCCACCCTCGTCTCCACTTTCACGTGGACGAGTGTCCAGAACCGACACGTGGATCGACCTTTTTCCCATTGGATCGAAGGGAAGGGGGGTCGAATCCCCCGGTGCATGGTCCTCCTGCGTCCTTGCCTCCGATCCCCTCGAACCAGGGATTCGTACTCCCCTTTTCATCCGACGGCAGGAGAGAGCTGCCAGCGGAACCAGACGCACAGACGTAGCGGTTCGATGGGGTTGGAGGCGAAGGTTTCTTTTCTTTCCTCGAAAGCAACAGCAGCAAGGTTTCGAAGGGATCGGACGGGACGACGACGTTCGTGAGCACCACATGCACCGCGATCCACGGGACACGCGTGGACGTGCGTCTTCGCACGACGCATGCTTCCTCCCATCTCTCTCGCGACGGACGCGCCCGGTGTACCGTCCTTCTCTCTTCCTCTTCGCGGCACACTTGTCCGACGCACCTCGATGCCACCCACCGTTCCTGGACCACCCTTGGGTCACCACCGATTGAGAACCGGGGATGGATCCGTTTCGTTCGGTTCAGGTCCAATCGAACGAAACACGTGCATCCATTCCACCCACTCCGATCGAGAACCAAACCCAAGCCAACGACGAAAGAAGCAAGTGCGTGGCGATCCACGCCATCGCCAGACGTGGCTGCGTGAGGGGTAGAGGAAGCAAGGAAGGTTCGACAGCAAACCGGAAGAAAAAGGAAAGAAAAGGGGCGCGGAAAAGGATCGCGGGAACACGAAGAGTGCGGGAAGGATGGGACAAAAACCCTTTGCGAGGACGTTTCCCACCGAAGAAGAATTGGAAAGTCGTGCAGATGAACCACTGGCTGCCTTCGAAAGGAAAGAACACGTCGTGAGAGAAAAAATGGTGGAAGTCGAAAGCGTGAAGGTACGAGCGAGACGGTAGACCCGGAAAGGCAATGCTGCTTCTCTCCATCCCCCCGCTGACAAGGAATGAGTTGTTCACGGCTTCGAACACAGCTGCTTCGCGAGAAAGTCAAGGCTTGCTACAAGAGGGAAGGCGTCAACCACCATCAAAATTGCAAAGAGGTAAGCACCAGGATGGCGATCGCCCGTGTTCACACCAGTTGGAATCTCGATGAACGAAGGAGTGGCTGACAGGTGGGTCAATTGCTGCATCTTGAATGGCCATGGGCCATCCAGCTCGTGACAGAGTACTTGGAGAGGCTGAGACACGTGGGTATCAACCGACTGAACTTCATGAGCAAGTGACTTTGGGGTGTAGCTGCCATCTTGCCAAAGCCAGCACAATGACGTTTGCACTGATCGTCTTTCACCGCTCTCTTTGAATGGCACGTTCGTTGCTCATGGAGGAATCAGAAATAGCTCATCTCACTTTTTGCCCGTTGCGTTGGGCGCCCGGGGGGAAATTTCTTCCAGTGGCAGGGTTGGAGGGCTGTTGCTGCTGCTGCGCCTGCTTCGCCACGTGGTTGACCGCTTCGCTGAATCTTTTGTTAAACCAATTCATAAATACTGTGTAGTACTTCTCGAACTTCGAGCTTGCGTACGTCTGCACTTCCTTCAGCTGGCGATCGATCTTGCCCTCGTGCTTTTTCAGGAAGGGGCGGAGGAACTGGTGATAGACGTGCGTCGAACCCTTCTCCCAACGTAAAATCATCCGTCAGTCATTCGCGATGCTCCAGGAAGTCGATTCCTGGTACGGTTGCGGCATGTTGGAACATCGGCCGACGAAACGCACCATGGTTTTAGGGTGCCAGAGGTATACCACCAACCCCACTTTGGCAAATCCGTAGAGAGGCATCCTGGTGCAGGAGGGCTAGGTCAGCCTTGGTCTTAGCAAACAGATCGTGCATATGTCGACCTCGATTGTCATACGGTGATACGTACCATCCCACAAATCGATCCAGCAATCCTTCCGAGGCGGTAAAGATGGCAAGTATGATCCTGCGACGAGTCTTCGAGGTCAGAGTGCCGCTTTCGCGCGGATGGCAGTTCCTCAAGAATTGGCTACGTTGTGGCATACCAGTACGTGCACCAGCTTTTCAGCTCGTCTTGTCCTCCGGGTTCGCGTCTTTCGACGGTCTTGTAGCACTGATATGCAGGATACACGTATCCGAGTCCGAGCCTACCGACGGGTTGCGCATTTCGTCAGCTTCCTTCGTGTTTCCGGGACGCTTCCCAGCCGTTCCCTTGCACGACGCGTATTCGAATCGTCTTCCTCGGATCACGTACAGTGCGATCCAGGCGATCCCTGCGATCGCCATGTTGTTTTGTATCGTCGGGAGTGGTCTTCGTTCGTCGATGGTTCCACCAAGCGTTTTCGGGAGTGCCGTTCACGTGGACCTCTCGCCTCCCTTCGAATCGACCGCCCCTGTGGCACGATCGGATCGCATGGGGCAGGGACAGGTGTTCCCACCAATGGTTGGCCTGGAATGACACGTGCCAGGCTCGTCGATTGGACGGGATTCGTCACGCACCGTACTCGTGGACGCATGGTCGGAATGAAGTGTCGTGTGGTTGGTTGGACGTGCCAGCGCATCGTCGCATCGTTCGTTTCCACGCCAGTCCTACGCACGACGGGATGGGTGCGTGGTTGGCGTACGATCGAACCATGGCATGGACGGTCCTCCGTGTCTCCCCGTGTTCTACCAGCGTTTGGAGCGACACCCTCGTGTCCTTCGTCGTTCCCTCGCATCCATCCATCCGTCCCTTCTGCCCAGGCATGCGTGTCTCGTCGATGGACCACGATCCCGTCCCCAACGGTTGGCACGACGCACTTTCGCGTCTTGTCCATCCGTTCGCACCGGATGGTCCATCTCCTCACCCTCCACGTTCGTTACCCGTTCCATGCGCAGGTGGACCGTGCGCTTCGTGGTGTCCTCGTGTACCCCTTGGGATGGGTCCTTCGTCGGCATCCCCTCCTCGGGTCGAGATGAGATGGTTGGGGTGGATGGAGTAGGGGGAAGCTGACCCAGTCCATCGTGGGTGGGGGAGTGGGGAACCACCGTGGCATCCGAAGGGGAGCCCACAGACCCCACCGCGTCCCACTGCATCCGCCGCCGTCGCACGTGCGTCCATCCGTGCGAGATGGCGAGGATCGCCGTCGCAATGGCACTGGCCTGCGTGGCCACCACCGCACACGCCAAAGTCTACTACCAAGAGACGTTCGACGGTACGTGACGATGCGATCCTACGGTCCAACCCACCCGCCCAAGCGAAGAAGGATGAATGGACAGGGACGAACCCGACGCGAATGGAACCTTCGAGAAGGGCGGTGGTTGGCAATACCACCGCGAACCAAACCAAGGAAGACGGAACTGACCGATCGACGGACGTGCTTCGTACACGGGAACGACACGTCACCATGCAGACAAATGGACGGAAAGATGGACGAAATCCAGCTGGAAACAAGACGAAGGCACGGCTGGAGATTGGATCCACACGGCCGGAAAATGGTACGGGGATGCAGAAAACAAAGGAATCCAAACCACACCCGATTCGCGGTTCTTCGCCATCTCGTCGGAACTAGAGGAAAAATTCGACAATAAAGACAAAGATTTCGTCCTGCAATTCACGGTCAAGCATGAACAGGGACTCAAGTGCGGCGGTGGATACATCAAAGTGCTGCCAGAAAGCAGCAAGGACCAAATGGATGCGTTCGGAGGGGATACGCCCTACAGCATCATGTTTGGACCGGACCTGTGCGGGTCCACAAAGAGGGTGCACGTCATCTTCAACTACAAGGGGAACAATCTTCTCACCAAAAAGTCCATCACGCCCAAGGATGATAAGCTCACCCATGTCTACACGTTGGTCGTAAAGCCGAGCAACGAATACCAAGTCCTGATTGACAACGAAGTGGTTGAAGAAGGATCTCTCTACGATGACTGGGACTTCCTGCCTCCGAAGATGATCGATGATCCTGAGGCATCAAAACCAGAAGACTGGGATGAGAGGCCCACCATCCCCGATCCAGAGGATAAGAAGCCTGAGGGATGGGATGACATCCCAGAGTTTATTAGCGACCCAGATGCCACAAAGCCTGAAGAGTGGGATGACGAGGAAGATGGCCAATGGGAGCCTCCCAAGCGCAAAAATCCCGAGTACAAAGGGGAGTGGGTGCAGAAGACCATTGACAATCCCGACTACAAGGGCATCTGGAAGGCACCTCAGATCCCCAACCCGGAGTACGAACACGACGACATGCTCTATCACTATCCTGATACCAAATTCGTCGGATTTGAGCTCTGGCAGGTTGAAGCTGGCAGCATCTTCGATAACATTTTGATCTCAGACGATGCCGAATATGCCAAGACTTTCGCGAAGCAAACCTGGGAAGATCTGAAGGAGGCAGAGGAAGCAATGATGAAGGAAGCCACAAAGGTTGATGATGAGTCAGCGGATGATGAGGATGAGGATGAGGATGATGAGGAGGAAGAGGATTACGATTACGATGAGGAAGATGAGGAGGACGGAGAGGATGGTTCAGATCACATGAAGGACGAACTTTAATTCATTCATACTGAACATTTAAATTCGAATTTATTCCAGCACTGCATTTTCCCCTGTCTTTGTTACGTGGATACACCTGCGACTTCACCGACAGGTCTGGTGCACAAGCATGCGTACGTGTGGAATGCAAGTACCTGTAGGGCAAGAGAGGGGATGATTCCGCCAAGAAACTGGAAGAAAATGTTGCCCAGGCCCATCTCGAGGCCCTCTGAGAAGAAAAGCAGGTCAACGATGTAGAACGGAAGAGTGAACAAGGCAAGAACAATGAGCAGTGCCAAAACAAACGATCTGCGGTGGCCCTGCATGAGGGATGCAGACCTAGTCAGTGCATCAGCTCCATGCAGTCCTTCGCATACAACGACAGGCACTGTCAGAGCCAAGTCGATCGACCGAAGGATTCCGGGGACTACAAGCTTTGCTGTATACTTGAGTTTTGAAAGGACAGAACTGAACTCGGTTCGAATGGCAGACACAATCAGAGCGCCATCAAAAGCAGATCCGATGGCTGCCCAGGCCCTGCGTCCTTCCTTCTTCTCCAAAGACCTGCAGACAAGGACAGTTGCTACGTTTGCCCACACGCTGAACGCGTAACCTAAAACTACGATCCCCAAATTTGCAAGGAATCCGCAAAGAGCTGCTGCTGTACTGAGTGTTTCGGTGGAGCTTGTATTTAAGGGGGCTCCCAGCTTCAACAAAACCATAACGAGTGCTATTTTGGCTCCGTTGTTGAGAACGGCAATGCCGCTCGCAGCAGCCAGAACAGGTGGCCAGCATTTGAAAAAGAGGTAGACGGAATCGTCGGCCAAGTTCCTTGCCAGAAGAGGCTGCACTTCCAACTTCTTCTTCCCGGTGAGGAGGTGTCCAACTCTGCCTGGGGTGGTCGTGAAATCGACACGTAACCCTCTGGCTTGGATCGCATTCGATCTCCTAGCACATCTCCCGATCCTGCTCCCACTGTCAATCGCACTCCATGCGTTCCAGGATCTCGAGTTTGCCGTGTCGAGCGCAGAGATCCGTTGGATGGAGGAAACGTTCATGCGTGGTGGTGTGGGCCCTTCCCAAGTTCGCTTCGTTGCAGTTGTGATCACGTTCGATCCAAGTCGTTTCATTGGGAATCCCCCTCCGGTTCGGATCGACACGAAGTGTTGGAAATAGCCCTTCAGGACTAGGGTTCCAACCTGGTACAGAAGCCAAGGGACAAACTGAAGACCCGCCAAAAGCAGAAGTCCCAAGCACTCGAGACGGAAGCCCCGACGAAGACGAGATGG
>JBBULP010000284.1:0-14393 GCA_038048775.1 Picocystis salinarum | reverse complement strand
CTACTATATCTACCTCTCTTCCTCCCTCACCGCCTCTCAAGGGCGGTTGGAGGTTGGAGCAACTGGGCAGAAGTAGTTGCCCACGTGCTCCCTACAGTTACTTCTGACCGTCCATTGTGTTCGCCCCCGGGGCGAACGTGAGCTGGCAGTGGTATCATTGCCGTCCATGTCCCCCAGATTGATCCTCTCGGAGCGAAGATAAGGACAGGGTCGGGTCACTCGTTCGGTCTGTTCCGGTCTAATGTTCGTGTGTCCCTTACTAAGGACTCGCTCTGACCCGGGGCGACTGTCCTTCAATTACGATATCAAACGAATCGGTCATTGTTGGTCGATGAAGGACACCATTGTCCCCCGTCGAGGCAGGGTCTCAATCATGTAGATTGAAGTACCCATGTAGACCATGTTATCATCCATCATCGGCATGGCTTCGTAGGAGAGCCATGCCTGCCTCGCGCAACACATTTAGGCTTGAGAGGGTAGCTTTTATCATTTATAGCAAGATTTTGGACGAGGTGTCTTCATTTCACACAAAGGGTGAATAGTAGGAGCCATGGGAGCATTTCTTAGATGGGTACATGCAAAAAAAAGATGGTAGGAGTTTGATCGAAATCTAGATAGAGCGTGCGAGCAGCTCTCACTTCACACGTAGTATCGTTAGCTATCTTCGTATAGGATAGGAAAGAGATGTTGGCTTCCATATCATAACGGTCAAATTGTAGAGAATACATATGACTGTTTGCTATCACCAACTCCAAAACTCTTTTTGAGTATGCATTGTACAAGTGAATTCAATTGATCTTACCCCAACCTTCATTGCTTGCAGAATTGGAAGAACAATTTGCTCCCTTGCAAAGCACCTGAAAGCTTTGCGACTCCAAACGATTTGTAGACGCAAGAGAAGGCCTTGGCAATGGTGCGGAAGGAGCAATTCGCACACTCCTTGCGTGGTGTGGATCGCTGTGCATGTTTTGCGTCATGCCGTCAACTCGCCCGAGTTGGGTCCATTCAACGGTAGTGCCGGTCTTTCTTTCCGCTTTTCGTGGAAGGAGGTTCGAGGAAGCTTTGCCCAAGGTTTAGATTGTCGTGGAACGTGGTGGTGGGCACAAGCGTGGAGAGAAGCCCTCGTGGACGGTCTTCTTCTTGGCCGTGCTCTCGGATTACTTCTGAGGGGTTGGGGTTTTCGCCGAAGGTCCCCCTCCATCGATACGTTCCTTTAAGATCTCGATCCAGGCCCTCCTCGGATCGCTATCTCCTCCTCCCGGTGGACGTCCGTCCCGGGGACATCCCCAGAAGGTGTTTGAATCCATCTGTCTTCGACCGCCTTCTTCGTTTGGATTGCCTGCGAATGTGCGGACGACCGTTCGGAACCAAGCTTTGATGGACAGTGAAACGACGATGGAAACACAGAATTCGGAACTGGAAGACGAAGAAACCAGGAGAGGCAGAGAAAGCGAGTTTGAAGGATACGAACCTGAACCCGTATCGCAGTCCGCCCGTTCTCGCGGCGGGAAGAAGCGTCGCCAAGAATCTGGGAATCGTGCCGACGACGAACAAGGCCAGGCGAGTGACAGCGGATACTCGGAAAGAAGAGAATGGGCTAGGATGCAGACAAAACGCTTCGAATACGTCGATGCCGTGTCGGATCCGGAAGAACCAGTTGCACCCTTGCGTGATCAGCGTTGTCGATCTGGCCCATTCTTTGAGTACGAGTTGAAACCCAACCAACGAGTGGTCCACGAATATGAAGGCATCAACTATCAGATTGGTGGCTTGAAAGTTCACAAAGCCAGGTGGTGGGATGAAAAATGGGTCAGAATTTTCAGAGGAAAGCCAGTGCATGAGCCTGGGCGGAAAATTGTGCGATTCAGCGAGAAGCGGCTTCTGAAGTTCGGCTGGTTGAGAACATGGAGAGGCAGCGTTTTTGCATCTTCATTCATGTGGCTGCAGCTGCTCCTTGTCTATATCATTGCTGTCACCACTTTCTGCATTTCGTACTTTGTGCAGATAAGTAGCTCTGGGAGGTACCACGAGGTGTACATCAATGGCGGCACAGATGACCGGACACAGATCGTGGAGATCTTTCAACAACTTACACATGTAGCACACTTGACTCAAGGTGTGAATGTTCTAGTTGCATTTGTCCTTGGGCTGTACGTAAACAAGCAGGTTAACATTTACTGGAATTTGCGGCAAGAATTCCTGCAAAGCGTGATGAATTGCGTGCAGAGTTTGTGCTTCCGCATGGCCATCTATTTCCCCCACGACAACAAAGAAGACCAGGAAATTCGTGACACCATACTACGCTACGGGCTCCTGAGTATTGCCCTACTCTTCAAGGATGCCAGTGAGATTGATTCCTGGACAGTTGGCGAACGCAAGATTCTTGGAGCCCACGATCTGTCCGACCTGGTCAGAGATAGAGTTCTGACACCACGTGAAAAGTCATTGCTCGACGGTTGTCCAGCAAAAAGTCAAGTTGTTTGGGTGTGGATTGCGTCGTTCTTTACCAAACTTTGCCTGGATGGACGGCTTCCAGACCCGCTTGCAAACCAAGAGGCGATCCTAGCAGAGTGCACAAGAGCAAACAGCAACATCAACTTTCTACTTGGGCGAATCAACACGCAGTACCCACTTGCCTACAGCCATCTTGTTGTGTTCATGGTGAAAATTCTCATCTTCATGGCTGCAATTCAAGCAGGATACATCACAGCTGTGGCCTTTATTTTTCAGTACAATTATTGGGGCTACGAACAGATTGTCATGATGACGGTGATGACTATCTTTTACCAAGGATTGATCAACATCAAAGAACACATCTCCAATCCCTTCCGGGATGGTTCCACAGATTTTTCCTGGAAAATGTTTCACACTCGTGTACACAATGAGTGCAAGGCTTTCTTCGCAGCTGGAAGAAGTCCACCCTACACAAACTACGAGAGGCCAAATCCTGCTGTGCTCCCCCCGCAGCTGATCGTTCGACAGGTCATCTCCTCCAAGTTTCGCCATTGAGAGATTCTTAAGCTTCTCGGTTGTAACATAGTCTTCCCCACATGCATCCATTGATGCATGTCACGTTCGCATGCAACCAATCTACGTGTGTTTATGCATCCTCAAGTGTGGAGTGCTAGGACTTCCTCAAGCGACTTTTGTTCTTCTTTGAATTGTTGGTTGCATTGTTCTGATAACACCCAACGTAGCAACTTCCCATCCTATGACTGTACGGTAGATTGAGCAACGTCCTCTGGTCGGAACAAAGAAACCTCTCTATGTCGGGAATTTCTGAATATGCCCATTATCAAGTATGATTTGTACCACTGTTCACTGCCATCGGTATCTTATGCTGCTGCTGGCCATTGGAGTGTCTCGTCTTCAAAACAAAGCACATGTGCTGATCTGCAACTCCTTCTTGCCATTCCATGCTTCCAAGCGGGAGGAACGATACTTTGCCTCCAACGATACAATTCGATTTCCACCCACGCAATGCCGAAATATCCAATCCTTGTACGGGCAAGATATTTGTTTGTTTCTTGTTCATCTGATGCACCATTTTGTCACACTCAGTAAATGGCTCAGGATTCAGTCTTGATCTACGACATAGACCATTGCACCCTAATTGTACATTCTACCTCTTCCTCAAGAGCCAGGTTGTCCTCATTGCATTCCCGATGTTTCCCTTCTTCACAACCAACTCTGACATGGACAGTACAAGTTTTCTGCATCGCACAGATTGTCGTCCTTCATCTCTTTTTGCAGAGACGCACAGAAATGGCAACCCGACACACGATAGAGCAACAGGGTCCGTGTTGGCTTTCGTTCCGAATGGCCAAAAATGGGTCAACTTTGCAGAGGCACCCTCTGTTTCGTCACCAGTTTTAGAGCGATGGGGAATGGTTGATCCTAAGTACTTGAATTATATCGCTGACAGGTGCTGGAAAAAGCGAGGCAGTAGGCTTGGATTCCTAGCAGGGGTACTTAAGCTTCATATGAACACAAATAAGGATTGATACACAGAACATGGTTGTTCCAGCCATTCTGACAGCACATTCAAGAGAGAATTAGCAGCGTCTGCTTTGCTCTGTTTGTGAATTGGTTGTGTACACCACAGTTGGCTTTCCTTGCCCTCATGTTCTGTATCCATGTTACATGCTGCAGATGGATGCCCATATGGTGTCGGACCTGAAGATGTGCTTAGACACATGAGATTCGATCGTGACAAAGAATCCTCCACGCAAGAATGGTTGACGTTCATACTTCAATCTATTACGTGCATAGCGTTGCTATTGCACTTGGTAGATGGCTAGACTCTAGTGGACACCCTCCCTCCTGCCTAAGAACATACAAGCAAGATAGTGATTCCTGGTGACACAAAAGTTGAGTAAAATTTGACATAGTTGCAGCTTGTCCAACCAGGCACAGACAATTTTATCTTGCAGGAACAAGAACAGCGTTCCAGCTAATTAGGAATTTCTCCAGTGTGCGCTGGCCACATGTTCTGCAATGTTATTTCTGAACCAGCTTTCCAAAGCTGTCGAAAGTGAAACGGAGCAACTGCTCAACACACCAGCTTGCATGCATGCACGCTTGCTCCAGTAGCAGCATACAAGGCCCCTGACGACGACTGTAGTAATCTATCATTCTGGGCTAGCTCGCAGCTTTGCAGAGCAAATCAGTATGTGGGGATTCAAAAGATTGTCCAGCAAGAGTTTGGTTTTGGACGATGTTCGTGGAAGTGATCCTGTTGCATCGTCCATGGATGAGAATTCGACCTGCGTCTTTGAGCCCTGTCTTTGCTGCATCGTGAACGGCCTCTCTTGTTGGATTGGTGTGGAGGACTGTGGGCCTGTGTACTGGGTTCTGGTTTGGATGCCAATCCTTTTGAGATGTCGCTGTTGCCCATAGATCGTGCAGAAGCCTCGTTATCACAGGCACGTTGGATTGACTGCAACGCAGGTCTCGTGCACAGAGCTTAAGTACCGGTCCCGTTGCATTGGATCCAGGCTCAGAAAAGCAGATCTTCGTCTTTCTGCTCGGTCAGCAGCATCGGATTTCCTTTTCCCTCGGCCACAGTTTTCGCCAAGTCCGTGTTTGTTTGGTGGTTCGTACGTTTAGCTTTGGCGGCGAGGTCTCTTTTTTTCTTGGCTTGCACTTTTTTGAGCCGGAAGAACTCTTCTCTTTCGAGTTCGTCGAGTTCGCCTTTGATGTAGGCCACGGTGTTTTCCAGCTTGGGTTTGACGACGTTTTCGAGTGCGTTCACTCTACGGTTGGTGGTTTTGAGCGCTTCGTCCAGCGTGAGGAACGCCGTTTGCAACGAAGCCAGTTCGACCAGCAGTTCCATGGTTTCCAAGTAGGTTTTTCGACAGGCTTGCACTTGTTGTCCACCTTTTCCCAATCCCGTGAGTTCCATGTGACTTTCGTTGTCTTGGTAGTCGACTTGAAACTTCGGCACGCGCACTCCCGCCACGTTGTCTGCCGCTGCACGCACGCGCACTTGTGCGTTTCCCACGTTGTCTCGTATGGTGAGTGCCACTCGTTCTCCTGCCGCGTACTTGGCTTCGGTGAGTGCGAAGTAGGATCCTTTCATTTGTGCGCCTAGTTTTTCTTTGGCGTGGTAGATTTTCTTGAGGATGGCTCGGAATTGGACGGTGAGTGCGTCTGCTTTTTTCTTGAGCAACGCGTGTCCTCGGCTTGCACCTGCCAGTCTCCCTTGGATCACCGCCAGCACCGTCACCGTGGGCACCACGGGCAACCTCCCTTGTTGCGACGCCATCGTCGTTCGAAACACCTCGTGTCCACCGACCAAACACACCTCTCACACTTTCTCTCTAGGTCTCTCCCTCAGTCTCAATCTCACTCTCATTCCCCCACTCTGTTTTTCTCGTGTCCCCTTTTGGGGGTGGTGTCCTTGGTCCCTCTTTCGAAAGGAAGGAGTACGAATGGGATCGAGTGCACTGGTCTCTGCATCGAGATCTTGGGAGGAGAGAGAGGGTGTGGCGGCGCACCACCCATCCTGCTTCGGGTCGCCAAGGAAGGAACGAGACGAAGTGTAGGATCCAAGGACAACAACGATCCATCCGCAACCACACGTGGACACGTGAAGGAAGGAGAAGAGAAGATCCTACGATCGAAACGAAAGAAATAGACCACGTCCGAACAACATGAGGAAGTTGAAAGAACACGAGAGGAAACTGCTGAAAAAAGTGGACTTCTTGCAATGGAAAAGAGAAAACCAACATCGGGAACTGCAAGTGATGCGGAGGTACCACATACAAAACCGAGAAGATTACACTGCCTACAACAAAATCACCGGTATGGTGACCAAACTCGTGCACACACTCTCCAAAATGGAACCAGACGATCCCACGCGCATCCAACTCACCGATGCACTCCTGCAAAAAATGTACGACATGGGACTCATACAAGCCAAAAAGAGCCTTGCAGGACTGGACAAACTGTCCACCTCGGCCTTCTGTAGGAGAAGACTTGCTGTGGTCATGGTGCGGGTGAAAATGGCAGAAACGTTGAAAGAAGCTTGCACATTCATCGAACAAGGACACGTGCGAGTGGGACCCACCGTCGTCACGGATCCTGCTTTTCTCGTCACACGGAACATGGAAGACTTCGTTACTTGGGTAGACACCTCCAAGATCAGGTCAAAGATCATGAAGTACAATGATCAATATGACGACTACGAACTCTTGGAATAAACGGGATGAGGTCGTTTGAAACGGGATGCCAAACAGGAGGGGCATGCTAGGTCATTCCTGAAACTTCCTTTTGCACTGGAAAGGAAATCAACAGCCAAGATCGTCCTCTGTTAGCAGTGTACGAGCCAAGGGAAAGCTCTGGAACTCGCCATCGGTGGAGCAGCCAAGAATAGAATCTCGGCCTCCTCTCCTGTACCATGAGTGAGAGCTTGAGTGGGTGTGCCGTCTTCTTTCTGAAATGGTTGGCTGAGAGGTGGCATTGTGGCAAACACAGGCCAATTGTTGGTTGTACAATATGAAAACGCGGGGATTCGTAGAGCCTAGTTGAGAAGCCTTCACATGTTATCCTCGTTCGGCTCCCTTCAGCCCTAGGTGTTGCTTTGTGTCTGCCCTGTCGCAAGCCTCTTTCCGGCTATCCTTTGTAACTGCGGGATGATGGAGGATATCTGCTTCTCCCTCTGGATCACTGGGTGGGCACTGCCGCCGGAGCTCTACCATGGGAGATTTTGCCCTTTCTTTTTGGGAACGCATGTTCAAGTTGTCTGATGCTAGCTCTCGTGACAATGGCGATGTGAATGAAAGCCTAGGCCCCCCGCGCTTCAACTTCCAGTCCTTGAGTTTCTGATGCATATGGTCAAAGTGCACGTATTCGTTGCCGCAGAAGTATTGATCCTTTTTTGGTTGGCATGCCCGCAGTATTTCTGCTGCAAATGGGAGATTGGACGATTGGGCGATCCAACGTCTCCATCCAGCTGTTATTGGTTGGATGTCTTCGCTGCATGCCTTTTCACGTGGGCCACCCCGGACAGGCATTGAGACAGGTCCTCCCTCGGTGGCGGATGGAATTTTGGACCAGCTATATACCGTCCAATGTGTCTGAATATCCTGGAATGCGACCTTGAATTTTGTTCATCACCTTGCAGTGTGTGGTTATCTTGTCTGTGGTTTTCCCGCGTTGTGGAATTATGTGATTTGAGGGCTGCTATTTCAGGACAATGCGCAGGAACATTGGTATCCACCTTCTGGTTTTCAATGGATCCATGAGTTGCATTCTATTCTCTGCGTGGGAGGGGTGTTTGCCACTTCCCCACAATCACATGGCAATCAATTTTTTTGCCTATGCATTGGTTTTGTAATCACGTCAATCCCTCTTTGCCCAAGCATCTATCCTTCCAAATTTGCGTGTGAACGTGTCCATCGGTGTCGATCTCCCATGTTGTGCTGGACGTAGGCCATTGTGGTCCGGTTCGAAGCTTCGGACTTGTCCTGTTGGCTTCACGCGCCATTCTTCGTCTTCTTCATTCGTGGACTCGCCACGAGGTCAAGAGGAACGTTCGACGCTGATTCGGGACAAAGGTAGGACGTTTCGCACACCCATTCGTGGAAGCAACCACCGTGGAAGGAACGACGTGCAAGACGTGTCCGACGGTGGTTCGGAAGCCATGGCGGAGCGCCATCCGCCGAAGACGGCGAGACGAATCTGTCCTGTCCCATGAACGGCACGCAGGAACGACGCGAACGGATATGAAGCAGGCAAAGACGTCGTTGCTGCGTGTGTGGTTGTTCCGACCCAGCCAGGTGAGGGAACGAGGTGCACTGCTCGAAAACACGAACGTCCTTGGTTTGGGAAATCTTCCGGTGGAAAGCACGAGATCGAAACGAGACAAACAACTCACGCGAGACCAAGAGAAAGCATGGGCGAATCTCCTGATGCGAACCTCCCTAAGCCGCACGTGCGAGGGGCTGGTGCCACCTGAAGCCTTCGTCTTTGTACGCGAACCGCGAGGTAAACCGTTGGTGGATTGGGAACAGACGCTTTTTCGAGCAGGATTGCCGAATCACAGTGCTTTGCCTGGACGAGTAGCTTTCAACATGACCCACACAAATGGCATGATGGCTTGTGCAACGCTCTACCATGCGCATGAACGACGGGAGGATTCGTTGTTGACAGTGGGCATTGATCTGGAATCAATCCAGAGACGTCCGAGGAAAGGTGTTGAGGCACTCGCCCGTCGCAGACTTGCAGGACCTGAGGCCGAATGGATCCTTCAGAGCGCAACCGAGGAAGAGAAAGCGCAGAGGTTCCTGGAAGTATGGACCTTGAAAGAAGCATACCTCAAAGCAACCGGCGACGGGCTCTCCTCGGGCCTTGGACTGAAGAAGTTTTGCATCCACTTCCAGGATGGCATCGATGCAACAGTTGCAGGCGCTGGACAGGATCGGGAGACCAACTTTCCAACGGATTTGGAATTGAGCAAGGGTGCCAGAAGGATGAACATCCAGCGCGAAGCGATTCGAGCAAACAATCATACCGTTGGGCCGACTTCTCTGATGGCCGAGACTGGAGCTTTTCAAGGGTACGTGGGCGATGCAAGTGCAGAGGGGTGGCAGGGCGTTCTTTTCGAGGTTGAGCGCACACATTTGCTTGCATTATGTTACAACCTGCAATGGTCCAGAGGTGCACAAACTGGGCCTATGCCTCTAGCAAGTCGTCCCATGCATTGCAATCTGGAATTGGTGTCGACCATCCCTTTGCTGGGGCCAGACAAGAAAGTGGATGCAAGAGTGCTGGCCTCAACATTGTGACTCTTCTGGCAGGATTGCTTCCAGGCGCCCCCCAAGTGCGATCGGACAGCGCACTGCTTGCACAAGTTGAGGCCATGTCCTGTGCATGGCGGCAGGTATCCAAACATTCCATTTTTGAATGTTGATGTTGCCACGTGTCACTCCTTTATATGATCATGGGATGGGGCACTACCATTAACATCAAAGCCACCATTGCGTCTTCTGCTGCAGAGGTCTTGCGCAGCAAGTAGAAGGATGCTCGTATCATTGTCTGACTTTCTGAAAGAATGATAGTTGGTGAAAGCCAGACAGAGGCCGATTGAACGCAAAGGCACCAGAGAGCAGGAGTCAGATTGGAGACCAGCAACGAGATGAGGTATGCATTAATCTGCTGTCACCACAACGTACGCAGCGACAAGAGATCCAAGATGTCTGAGGGAGATACTACTCCTACTGCTACGCCGGCATTGCCGACGATGTACACATGATGCACACAATGGAGCACCATGGATTCTATCACGTCCAGAAGGGTGGAATCCGGGCTACAGGTTGCAAGTACTTGCCCTGTGAAAGAGTTGCGGTTCCCCTTGTTGAGACCGGATTCGGCCCTTGAAGCTCTCCTCACCCCCTTTTGAAGGAGTAAGTATTCCGAAACAGGGACTGCAAGCTTCCCGATCTGGTCGAATTCAGTAGAGCGCAGATCTGCCACCGACAGATTTCCTACCAATATCCCCGACTTCTTCTCCACTACTCCTGCTGCGGTCAGTCCCATCTTGTACATTTTGTCGAAGGCCACAAGGGTGGACGTATCCCCCGAAATCACAAACACGTTTTTGGGCATTCCCAACCGAAGCTCCTCTACCGTTTTGTCTTTCACTTCTCCAAGCTCCGCGGCATGTTGAAGAAGGAATCGGATGACATCAGTCTGGGACACAATGGTGGTGAGCCTACCTGCTTCGTCGTACAGGGCCAGCCTGTGCACTTTCCAAGATTTATCTGGCGTTCTGAGGGATGGAAGCACCTTTTCTTCCGGAACCGTACCAACATCATGCGGCACCAGGAAGGACCTCACAATGGTTTGTAGCAAAGGTTTACCTGCTGCTTCTTGGAACACGAAGTCGCCATCCGTTCCTCTCACGTGCACCAATTCTTTGGCTGCGATGCTGGGTGCTCGTTTCTCCAGCTCTCGCATGACGCGCAGGATTCCACCTTTCTCCAAGTCTTCTGCCCCGACAATGTCCTCGAGTTCTTGCAAGATAGCACCGAGGATGTCGAACACCCCGGCAAATCCTATGACATGAGGAAAGGGCTGGTCTTCTGGCCAATCGTCTGCGAACTGGATCTTTTGGGTTCCAGCTGGCCGTCTAAGCACTGGTGCGGAGAGTATTTTGTGTTCGGCCAGCACTTTCAGTCCTTCTTCGAGTCCCATATCATGATGCAGGACCTTATCCGGTGTTCGTTCGATGCCACCGCGACCGTCCTATCCGTCAGTTTCTTCCGTCACGGTCATTCGTGGATCCGTTCCCAGTCGGTGTCTTCCCAAGCTACGCCGACCTATTCGTATCGGATTGGATCCACGTGGGCATTCGTCTCATCGTTCGTTCCGTGCGTTTTCGAAGCGTCGTTGCATGTTTCGGTTCCATCGTATCCTTTCGCACGCGCCTGGTTTTCCTCTCCCACCCGTGTCGTTCGTTTCGTCTTCGTTCGTGTGGGTTGGATCCGTCTTCTACTTTTCCATTCGCTTTCCGATTCCTCACCAGCACTCTCCTTGGTCCTGCTGCTTCTTGCAGATGGTGTTTGCCCAGCAGCTCCCTGGCTTGCTGCGACCCTTCCATGATGGAGGCACCGCACTGCGCACTTGCAAATGACGTCAAAGACGAACGGTTGGAGACGTCGTCCTTTTCGGGTGGGATTCTCCCTTTTCATTCGGGACTGGTTCCAATCAGACACGTTCGAACCCCAATCGAAACAGAACACCGTTCGGACAGGTTCCAATGGGAACTTCGGTTCCATCGATTGGAAGGGAGAAAGAATGGATCCCCACGCCTCGGCGTGGAAAAGACCCAGCCGATGCGAATCCCACGTGGCAAGATGACAACAACGACATCTCACCGCCATCGTCGATGACGAAGACGCACCAAACGGAGATGCACGTGCGATGGGCAAGCGACGTAGATGCATCCGAAAGCAAACTCGTCAACGAAAAAACATCGGAAATCGTGCGCACAGGCAGTTCCACGAAGTCTTACACAACTTTTTGTCCCCCACAGCGCCACCATGGGCACCATGCAAATCACATGCATCCCTCCTAGATCGATCGCCCAACTCCACGACATTCTCGCTTCGGATTGGATCGGCTCTCTTGTCTTGGCAAAACACTCAAGGGCGTGTTTAGCAGGTGCGGGGAGATAGAGGTAGGGCGGAGAAGCATTACATTCTTTTGTTGATTGTATCGCATGTCACATGTGAGCCTAAACCCAACGTGTGACGAAGTTGTATGCCTCATTTCATCGTAGCAACCGGTGCGCGAATGCGAATGGGTGGAGAGGTGGATACACATCCTGCCTTGTGTTTGTTAATCGATAAATGCTCAATTCAAACAAAGAATAATCGCTCTTTGGTGCGAATTGGAGACTTTTACAAGGTCACCTTGTCGCTCCTCGTGTCGGTGGGACATTAACGTTTAGAAGCATATGGAACGCTTGAATGTTTTCGACACGAGGGTACTTTTCGGTACCTCCAGAGAGTCTAGGATCACTCTTTGAGTGTGGGGATCGGTATTCACCTACGGAATGCCATTTCCATGAGGGCGAACCTGGCGTGTACTCTTAAAATCATACATCAACGCATGAAACGAACAAATCAAGCAAGGAGGCCGAAGTTGTCTCTCTTCAACGTATTGCCCAAGACGTTCCATGTGCGTAACGTAGCGAGTTGCAAAGTGGCATGCCATTGCCTTGGTGTAGAAAGCGGAGACGCGAGAAACAAAGATCGATCCAACGTTCGTGATTCAACGAATGTGTGCATGAATGTTCCTCGACGATGATACGCCAAATACACGAATGAAAGACGCGCAGTCGAAGCAATTTCTTCATCACGATGCACATCACGAGAGCATGTTTGAGAGAATTTTGGCTTCAAGGGATCCTCGAAATGTAAGTAGAAAATTTTTTGCCATTGCACATAGCTTATGCCTTTGCATACAATCGGAATTACCTCAATATCGTGCCGTGGCAAGTGGAAGCCGATTACTATGCGCAATTCCAAGAGCAGGATGGCGATGCCTGCTGGTTGCGGCACGTGTGACAAGCAATACAACAAAACGATACATGCAATGGAACCGAGTGACGGAGCTATCTACCATGCTTGTGAAAAGTACCCTCGGGGTGGGGTACATCGTAGGTGTTGAATTGCACGTTTCTTTCTTTCAAGACGGGCATGCGCTTCGCATCGGTCTTCCAAATGTCTTCTTGTCCTCCGACGTTTAGTTGTGATCGTGACACTTTTCCTTTCTGTAGTACAAGCCTTTGATCGTTGCGGTAGGTGATCCCATCTCAACTTCTAGTGAGTGGCCCTCCGTTGTTCAACCCAAGAGCGAGCTTCATACCCACACTAGTCCGATTCCTCAATGGCTTGAAACGTTTGACCAAACACCCGTATTTCCTTTCAAAAACAAAGGAGACTAAGCAATTTCAAGCGAGCCTCCCACCTTGAGGCTTCTTCAACTTGTCTTAATGACCCGTGACTTTGACAAGGGGCAAGTCCAAACGTAAAAATGAACTCCATTAGAATTGTTACCTTGTGCGAGCTACCATTCATCGTCCATTCGACGGAATCCTTGCACAACAGATGAGCGGTGTACATGGATTGTTTGGTGCTCCAAACGCTTTTTCGAATACCTTCACGGACGTTGCAATTGTGGACTACGTTGAATTGAGGAACTGTTTCATATGCGTCAAAAAGGCAATGGTTGTCAATCATGCAAGTGCTCGCCAAGATCGCAAACGGTTGCACCATTTTTACCACTTGAAGACATTCTAGCAAGAACACATGTTGATGTAAGTGCGCGAGGATGCATTGTTCGTGGGAAGGATCAAAAGGAGGGGTCGTGCGGGGTTTGGACGTGCCAAAAGCTAGTTTAAATTCGTCGAACGTATGGAAGTGAGGATCGCACCGACGTTGAAGGTTGGTATGTTTCTTGCTCACAATAACACCCGCCCATGCCTAGCATATCGCATGTCTAAAAGTTCTTTTCCTTAGTATCCCAATGACCAAAGAGGTGTTTTACGATTAATTGACTTGCCGATGTTCCCAATGTTATAGACTTGGCGAATTACGAGGAAGGTGCGTCATTGCCACGAAAGGTGGAGGGATTTGACCCCATGTCTTGAAAGGCGCAATCGTACAAACGTTGTCGAGCCAACCACATTCGCATTGAGGGGTTTTCTTCGTCGAAGGTCTTGGATGTCGTGTTTCGTGACGCACTTTTTCCGTTCCATCCGATTGTCCTTCTCCATGGTTGGATCGCGGAGGTGAAGGTTGGACGATTCTCGACCATCTCTTTGCTTGGGTTCTATGTTGGTGGGCTTGGACGAGGGGTGGCATCCTCACGGCCATTTCTCTCCATGGACAATGGTCGAGGAGATCATGACCTTGTTGCAATTGGCTTTTTCTCGTTTCTTCCACGGTTGCTTTCGTCGTACGATTGGCATCGATCGGATTCGACCTCCCTACGGTTGGTTGGGGAAGGAGCCACGGGCTTTCTTCCTCTTCGAATGAACGGTCCATCGTACCTCCTTCGCTTCGAACCCTGGCCACGTCTTCACCTTCGTTTTGGGGTCTCGTCCTTTTGCTTCGGTGGCACTAGACACTCGGTCCTTCTCTTTGGGGGGGGAAAAGGCTTGGACCGGGTGCGTGTGTCTCTCTCCCACCGGACCCACACGCGGTGCATCTGCTCCGAGTGGGGTGTGGAACCGAGATCGAAAGGCGGGAAGGAACCCTTCTTCACGGAATTTCGTCACCCTGGCGTCACCCCTGCCAAATCCCTCTCAGATGTATTCCGGGTCTGAACCCGAGAATCCCTCCTTTCGAAAGGGCTTTTGACCCCATAGCATTCGGAAGGGA
>JBBULP010000280.1:0-25769 GCA_038048775.1 Picocystis salinarum | reverse complement strand
CTTCTAGTCGGCTCGAGGCGTGGTGCCAAGCGAGGTCGACCTCCTGGTGGTTGGACAAGCGCGTAGGCCTCAGCAAGTCGTCGAGAGAGGACGGAAGGAGGCGCGCTGGTGGTAGGCAAAGTCAAAAGTCTATCACAAAGCAAAGAGGGACGATAGGTCTACCTCTCTCACCGTCTCTCACAGGCGGTTGGAATGGGAGCAAAGGAAGGAGGCGTAGCCGCCTTCGAGCTCCCTAGAGTCACGTCTGGCCGTCCATTTCGTTCGCCCCGAGGCGACTGTGAGCTGTCACTTGTATCATCACCGTTCAGCCCCGCAGTCCCATCCGCAACCATTGTAGATAGGGACGGGGTCGGCTGGTTCCCTTCGGTTTGTCTCGATCAAGGTCTTCGGTTCTCCTTACAGGAAGCCCGTTCTGATCGGGGGCGACCGTGCTTCAATGCGACCCGGAGAAACTGGTTCTGGTTCCGGAACGGTATTGTCGTTGTATTCCAAAGGGATATCAAATCCCTTAGTTGATGGGTAGCCTCGATGGTTCGGACCCGTAAGCCAAGGTCTCGACGGACCCTGGTGGGCCTCGTTCACAGGAGGAGGCCCCTGCCTTATGCAACAATAGGAAAACCCAACTTCTTCGACCAAAGAAAAGGATGCGTTTGTTTGATTAGCTTGTTCATCACAACTCAAAATGGCGTGAAGAATCATCGAATTCGAAAGTATCCTCTTGCGGTTCCATTGTGGGGTTGCGGTCGTCAGGTGCACATTGATCCTTTGGTGCACAAGGGAGTCTTTGCGATGCTCGTACTTGCAAACAAGAGAGATCGACAACTTGAGGAAGGAATGTCTAACAAATTAGTAGTCGCATGTGTCCATGAAGTTTGCTCGAGCATTGACAACAAGGGTGGGTTCGTGGTAATAACTTCCGCAAGGACACCTTTCCTTCACGCAACTCTTCGGTTGTTCAAGGATCCATCGTGAGCAACTTAACTACTTTGAGCTTGCCGAATTGTTGGTCTAGGTCTTTTGGAGCTTTCGAGTTTGTGGCTCCTTGGACAACTTGAATCTAAGCAAAACACCAAGAAAAGACCCTCACTCCCAACAATGGGGACTCAATCCTCTTCCTCCCCGTGCTTCTAGTCGGGTTGGAGGCTAGACGGTAGCAATGCAACGGGTAGCTCCTTCTTTGCCTCGGGCAAACACAATGGACGGTCCCATGTGACTCTAGCGAGCACGTGGGCTACCATGGCACCCATGTTGTCCAAATCCCCACCGTTTGTGCGTTTTAGTGAGGGGTGTTGATGAGGAATTCTTGCCTCCGGCTTTAGACGTACTTCTACTTGTGGAGCAAGCTGCACGTCTTGCCTCCGAATGTGAACCATACCTATGTATGAAAACCATTCTTCGGAAACATTTCGAAACGTCTCATCCAGCTCCTTCCAATTGCTAAACAATAGCTCCATACGAGAGAGGAGAATCTACTTTGGTAGAGGGAGTGCCGAACGATCCTATTCACAAGGAGT
Organism: Picocystis salinarum; assembly: GCA_038048775.1. NCBI lineage: Eukaryota > Viridiplantae > Chlorophyta > Picocystophyceae > Picocystales > Picocystaceae > Picocystis > Picocystis salinarum. The sequence continues at coordinate 24,255 of JBBULP010000280.1, read as the reverse complement.
ACGCGTGTCGAACTCCGCTTCACGAAAGCATGTCTTCAAAATGCATGAATCATCCAAATCATTGGTATTCATCCATAGAATTGATCGACAAGACTTTTCGCTTGTAACCTCAAAGCATAGGCATTGCTTTTGTTGCTTCGTCGCTTATTCTCTTGGATCCTTCAAATGGCGCGAAGACTTGTGGTTGTATCAAGAGTAGTAAATCTCGGTCAAACTGCTCGAGACGGACAAGTCATCCCTCGTGTGCGTGAGATCCCCTCACCAATTTTGGGTTGAATGACGCAAAGTACTTCTTGGGCAACACGAAAAAGCTGTGGTAGAATGATTCGACTTTGCTCTTATTGCAGAAAGTTGCCGCCATACGCAGTGCATCATCTCAAACTTACATCAACCCCGTTCATTTGCTTGGGCGCACAACCGCTTGCAAGATTGCGAAACCTCTTCTGTGGGTAAATACACCACGTCGAAGGGAATGCTACCACAAGCGCTCCAACAAGCCCCCCCAAGTATGTGACACAACACAATTATGGAAAGCTTGTGCTCCTATTCGTCTTCACCATTCACAAAATGACGACGAAATTGAAGTGCAAAGGCAGTGGGCTCAATAAATTTACCCCATCTGCTTCAACTCTCTGGGATGCATTGTCGATCTTTTCTCATTGCTGGGAAAGGTGATACTTGCTCCGAAACCTTTGACCTTACGGGCATTGAACACAATTTTCCGACTCAAGTGTAGTAGACACAAAGAGCGGCATTGCATGCTTGACCGTCACGCACTCGTACATGTTACCCTACCTTTGGCTAGGCATACACGCTTAATTCGCACCCTGTGTATCCTTGTTTGATGCTTTACATGGGTGGACGTAAAAGGTAGAATTGGGCTACGCAAGGTTGCCCGAAAACATCTTTTCAAAGTTGCTCAATCGTTACCTAAGTTCTTAAACAATAGCATTGCATTCCGTCGGCCTAGGGCAAGATGCCCGAGTACTCACTCAACGTTACCATCCCAATGTAGAGAAATTGTCTCGTGTTACCCTCACGCGGTCTTTTTTTCCTTTAGGCAGAAAGTAGCTTTAACTCTCAAAGCTATCTTGTCTTTTTCATCTACTTGCTGCTAAATTTTCCAAATTCCGGATACAATAGATTGTAAGCTTTGGAATTTTAGGCATTACGAGCATGAGTGTAAGCATTGTTCAACAATGGGTGCGCACCAATCACGATCTAACCAACGTCTCGATCCATTTCAACATTCGAAGAGATAAAAAAGCGCGATTGCACTCAATATTACCTCTACCTTCATGTTTGGTTCCGAAGTGAGTTAGCTTTTCCCGGGTATGAAGAAGAAGGCGGCCTATTTTGTACTCGTCGGCCTATTATGTTGCTTGTTCGATTTCTCACATGCACGCAATTTTTTGAAAATTTGCCGTAACTCTTCACCGAAATTTGATGTGTTGGCGATTCGAAATGTGGAACGAAAATTCCTTTCCAAATTCCACCGTAAAAAGTAAACGAGGATCTTGAGCAAGTTAAAAGGTGTGCAAATGCACCGTTGCCGAATTTTTTATCTGGTAAGAGAGCTCTTCGCAAATCTCAATGCTTCGCAATATTCTTGTTCGAACATCTTCCAACGCATGACTTGCACCAACCCAGGAGGAATTTCACATCCGATTTTGCTTTACACTTATTATTGTCTTGCAGAAAATCTTGCAACGGCCCATTTCACATAACTTTTACACTATATTTGCCACAAGTGGAGACATCGACTATCGCGGTTGTGGAACATTACGAGTCATGTTTGCTTAGTGCACAATTGGCCTACATGTCCATGGATTCTCGTTTCAATTTGATGTGATAATGTGTAAGACTGGTGTTCATTGCACATGCATGAACACCGCAAGGATGAAAATGTAAGTCTACCACTTCAAGCCGTTTACCACACAAGACATGCTCCGTATCTTGGCCTACACTTCTTTGACACCGCAGTTAGTGGCATCGCTACCGGTTCTAACTCTCCTCCTTTTGCAATGTCCATCTACTTAATTGCCATTATGAACGATCTTCACGAATCTTGTTCCATCCATTCGCCAACAAGCATGTCGTGAATCATAGCATCACGCGTTGTTGGATTGACAGAGGACATTAAACATCAATTTTAGCATCACGATTGCCTTGCAAGAAGCCATTGAGTAGGTGCCTTTGGATGTGGTTCTTTGCCATATGTCCCTTGTTCCTCAAGCCCCCTTGATTTGACTTTTAAGACAATAGACCGTGTGGATTCGAGACGAGTTTAATCACAGAGGCTCTTTTAGGGATTTGGAGGTTCAACACACCCGCCTCAATATCCATCGAGCGGCAACATCGTCCAATAGTGCGTTCCTATGTCCTCAATGTCGAAGCTTGGGTTCGAGGTCAAGGGATCTTAAGTAATTCCTTCTCCCACCCGATGTTGCCCACTACTAGGAAGGTTTGACGAGAGAAAACAAGTTCTCACTGTAGACCAACCATATTTTAATCCTTCCACGTACTCGATCCTATTCGCAATTCCTTCACGTTGTCGGGCTCTTGGACGTGCATGTGGACGTGCGGTGCCTTGAGAAATGACGCTGGGAATGAGTCCGTCGCAAAAATTCTCCAAAGTTCATTTCGAAATCCTCTTGGGGTGCATGTACCACACGCAATCTTTGCCATTGTCTCGACGCATCATACCAGAACTTGGTGGGACCTTCGGATGCGCCAAATCCTGTTGCTTTCGTTTGTCACAATCTTGACACGTTTCGTTGCCCTCGTTCCGCTCATGTGTGATCCTCTACTTAGAGTTTGGCGCCGATGGCATCACCTCAATTGTATGGTTTGCTTTGACGGATGCATGGTTCCTTGATACCCTTCCATGCACGAGTTGAGGTTTGCATCGCTGTTCGAACGTTCTCGGTGTTGTCGCGAGCAAGAGTGCTTGTTGCGCGAGTTGCTTTCGTAGCGGTCGTCGCACCTCGCCACTGTTGGCTACTTGCGGTTCCCGTTCGACGCTTGTGGAACTGGGTACTCGCCAGAGATGACCCGACCACGGATCGAAACATACAAGTGAAAAAGGTAATGTTAGCGCCCGGACTTGAACCGGGGATCTTCCGCGTGTTAGGCGGACGCGTTAACCAACTACGCCACGCCAACGACTCACTGGTCATTCGTGTCACAGATGGCGGTACGAAGGAACTAGAAACTGTGGATCGATGCGAGCGATGGCGAGAGAGAAGACGGAGGAAGAGTAGGACGGAGAGAGATGCGCTGGATCGAAGCATGCCGGGATGAATTGTGGCATTTAGCCTCGTAGAATGACGAGAACATGCCAGGATGGACTGAAAGGCCCAGCTGACGAAGCAACAGTGACGAAGAAAAAGGACGAGTGCCCGGCACGATCGTTTGTCCTGGAGGCAAGACGTACGCAGGGAAAACCACCGAACAACTGAATCCTCCGAGATCGAACGCGTGCATGCGTCGTCAATCCTGCCCGCAGTCCCGAAATCTATGCGTCGTCCTACACAAAAAGTGCATCACAGCAGAAGAGTTCGTCATGTCTATAACCCCACCACCATGTCGCGCGAAGGTCCAGCGATCTCTGGAGTTGGCTTTGCTATGGCATCGGGTGTAGACCGCTTCTACAAATCTTGCAACTACTTCCCTGGCCGTTCAAAAACCCTTCTGAAAAACCGAACTACAACATGATCGCATGCAAGCAGAACGCATTGCTTTCCTGCAGGAGAAAAATGGGATGTTCACCTTTGATTGCATTGGACCACCTGGTAACATTCCTACGTCCATGCCTTTTTTGCACACAGTAAATCATCATGCAAGCGAAGTGAAGCCTCGGTCTTATGAGCTAGATCTCTTGTTCCATCTTCCATGTCCAGTGCACCAAAGGTTAACGCAGGCAACAGCCGGGTCAGAATCAGGGAATCTAGAGCGCTGCATTTTCACCACACGAACTTTGCAAGCATTTCCTCCATGACCATGTAGCACTGTTCCTCCAGCAGCTCAAACAGCGGACTTTTCCATGGTAAACCACGGGTATCAATAGTTCTGCCTGAAAGGCTCATAGCATCCCGGTCCAGGTGGATGAATTGTGATTCCAGAAGGTCCGGATCAAAGGGGTGCGTGACGTGTAAAAACACAAATTTCAGGTTGAACTTCCTTGCTACTGCGGGCTGGTGGCGTGAATGGTGCGATGAACATTCAGGGGTACCATTTCTTTTTTCCCTTCGGGATACCAGTGCATGATGTACCATCCATCTTCGTCTTGTCGGGGTCCTTCCATGGGCTCCGTATCAACAGTCTCTTCTAGGTTGGGTCTGGAGTAGTCCTGCGCTGTACTGCTGTCTTCAATTCGCTTCCATATCTTACCAAAGGCAGCGTCGTCCATCAGTACCTGCAGCTTGTCGTTGTCTTCATCCACTTGGATCTTCGGTACAGGCGGTGGTTTGAGTCGCGTCATGATGGTGTCCCAATTCTCGTCGAGGTGCAGGATTGCCAGGCAGCTTATGCTCTTCCAGGTAGGAGCGTAGCTGGGCTGCCTTTGGTACTTGTACCAGAGTTCCTTTTCCACTTGTGCTGCGAGCTTGACGAGTCCAAAGATTCCGTTGGGTAGGTCTCGGGCTGCCTTTCGCTTGAGCCGACTGTTGGCCTCACGCACCTCTTTCGAGAATTGTTCTTTCAGCATTTTTTCGTCCCAGAACGCTTCAAAGTGCTCGGATTCTCTCTCGATGTCGCTTTTTCCATCGTCTTCGGGTGGTTCGTTCGCTTCTCGTGCGGCTGCTTCGATCGCCGCCTTCTCTTCTCGCATTCCGGGTCCATCGTAGGACCACGTGGACATGGCTTCCTCATCGTCCACTTCTTCTTCGTCTTCCATCTCTCCTTCGTCTTCGTCGTTCTGCCACTCTCCTTCGCGTTCGATCATGGCTTGTCGAAAGGCTTCGGCTTCGGCTTCCCATTCGGCTTCGCCTGCCGCACGATCCATGGTTTCGTCGATCTCCGTCGGTGCACGAAACCGCCATCCAGGCGGACCGTGGCTTGTTCTCGCACTCCGTCTCGCCACAGAAGTTTGGATCGCTGGTTTTTCTGGCTTCTGTTTGGGCGCCTCGTCCGCGAACAGCTCGTCTTCGCCACGTGGATCAGGCATCCACTGCGCCATCTGCGCGATCTCCTGCAGTTCGGCGGGCGAGAGCTGCTTCCACGCTCTCGAATCCGAAGAGGAACCTCGCGGTGGCCTCGGCAGGGACCTTCCCATGCGCCATGCACGCGGAAGACGCACGTGCTTCGCCATCGCGACGCCAAGTGGAACGACCAAAGCACGAGCGACGCGACGTCAATTGCTTAACTCGACTTAACTGCATCCGTCCATCGATGTTCGTCTGGGAAACAGAGGAGGGTTCAGGAAAGGAAACGCTCGTAAACTTCGGTGGGAGGGGATCGGCGGGTCGGGACCTGCTTAACTCGAGCGAACCGTTCCTTAAACTCGAATTCGAGGGAGTTTTGAGAAGAGGAGTTTCGAACGTTCACGCGTGTTAACTTCCTAGGACGCACACGAGCGAACCCCCAAGGTTAACTCAGCGGGCCAAAGGAAAACGACCGAGGTTAATTCGTCTTCGAAGACGATTAACTCGGCCGGAGGAAATGGTTCGATCGCACTCGACGGCGATCAGAAAGACGCGTTCGCAGGGCCGAGACGTAAGAGAACAACTTGTCGTGTGCAAATCGTAGATGGCCATCGCAATGGCGCGTCGACCGCTCGTGTGTGGACGGCGCATCCATCGAATGGCACCGACGGTTTCGTGCAGGTCCAATCGCGACGTCTCCTCCGCTCCACCTGCTGCACGTTTCCGACCATCGCGTCCCTTCGTCGTGCGGACGGTCCACGTTTGCAGCGCTTCGAACTTTCTGAACGGCTCGGACACGTGTGGAGGACGACGCATTAGGTGCTACCGCCGCTGCAAGGCTTTCTCGGAAGTAGGACACCTGGTCCCTTTCGAATTGTGTACGGTTGTGTTCGAACGTACGAACGCTGTCCTCCCATTCGTCGGTTGCTACGGCCATCGAGTCCAAGAACCACGCACCGGTCGGCCGTAGCACGTACGCAGCTGCGTGCGTCTGCCGAGGAGGAGCTTGGGGGTTCTATCAGAGAACGAAGAGGAAGGATCCCAGAATTCCTCTGCGGGAAAAGTGTCTTTTCGCCTCCCGAGCCGGAGCTTTTACGCCCCTGTGTTGGATCGATCTGCCACGTGTCGTGACGAGGGACGTCCGTGGCCGAGGCCCGTCTAGGACGAGCCGATTCCACCCGTCACGAGGATTCCCCACAACCGTCTTAGCCTCGGGGACGGACGTCGTGCTCTGTTACTACCTCACACTTAAGCACCGTTGTCGCACCCACATCCGTTTCGTCCATACCCGTTCGACCTTCGACGGTTGTCGACGGGGTTCGTCGTCATTCGTGACCACACCACCAGGAATCTCTTGGACGGATCACACGCAAGACGTCTTGCAGGAGCACGAAGCTTCCAAACCGCAGCTCTCCGATCGCCATGGCCAACATGCGCATGCTGGTGCGGCTGGTGCTCCTCCTGGTGACTGCACACTTCACCACCGCCTTTCTGGGACGACGTGCCACAAGATTTCCTTTGCGCTGTGCCAGACCTTTGCAAGCTCAAGCAGATGCGTGCGTGGGAGAGGATGTCGATGAAAATTCCGTGAGCACAGATTCACTGCGTGTCGCGGCCGAACAAGCCACTGAAGAAGAGAGGAATGCCTGCTGCGCTGCTACCCAGAGTGCGAAGGATTCGGGATGCTACTGCGACGAGGCGGTCATTCGGTTCATGAGAGACGAAGGACTGAGTGAAGAAGACCTCCAAGATGCCTTTGGAGTGCCGGCGCTGGATCCGCCATATGGCTGCAACATTGTCATTGATGCCAATCTTGATGGTGAGTGCAAATCTGTCTATCCCACTGACAGGCTGAGGGCCACCCTTGGCCTCGCTCCAGAACCTGCTGAGGAAGAAGGAGAATGATGCTTCCAGAGGACTTAGGGGCGAGTGCGTGGCTCTTTGCATGCCAAACATGATGCAGGACTTTTCCTTGAGCAGACTTGTGGTTTCATGGAAATGGGCACCCAGGCTTCAGCGTGGTACCTAAGTGGAGGCTTGCCTTGTGGAAGGGTGCCAGGACGATGGTCTTGGGACGCCATGGAAAGGGAACTCCAGCATTGAGATCCATCTCGCATGCACCGGGTCATGATGCAAGCGATAGCTGTGATTTTTCTGTAATGCATGGACAGAAATGATTTGCTAGTATGGTTGTTTGTCTGCAAACGTCAATCGATTTACATGATGGGTTTGCCCTGGTCATCCAACGGCCACGGTTTCCCATTCACATCAACGGGTTGATCCAGTTTGACCAATTGCGCCTGGGACCATGGATACTTCTTGACCAATCCCCATTCCACAGGACGTCCAAAGTTCTTCTTGTAGTTCTCGGTAAACACACGCTGTGCCTCTCGGAATTCAGGAGTAGCGAACGAAAGCCTGGGATCTTCGTTCTCCTGCATTTTCTTCAGCTGAACGGTGAGGACCATCCATGTGGAGAAGTCAGCCACATGCGTACACCACAAGGACCGTCCTTTCGATCCGGCATCGTAATTTCCGCGCTTCGAGTCGTACCTTCTCCGTGTGTTTGCGCATCTCGTCGAGCAGGGACATTTGCTCTTTGTTGTTGGGATCCACGCGTTTCTCAAAGTCGGCCTGCGAGCGCATCGAACGGCATCAGTCAGCTTCGCGTTTCCTTTCCGTGCAACCGACTCGCTCCCTTTCGTTCGATCTCCATTCCACGCACCATCTTGGCCTCGGATGCAGCTGCAGTCATGGCTGTTCCCACACTCGGCACTTCGGCGCCTGTTGGTCTTCTTTCGTCCGATTCCTCGCTTCACGGGTGCGTCCTCGTCTCGACCGAGCGGTTGCGTCTCCTTCGTTCGTCCCTCGAACCGACAAGAAGCTTCCTTCCGTCTTTTTCTCCTTTCCTTTTCGCCACTCGAGCGCAGCACGTCCAGTTCGCGACGCGATTTCTGCCTGCGTTTCGCATCCGCTGCTCGTAACGCCTCGGACCACCTGCACCCCAAACGAGCAGATACACCCTTTTCGGACCCCAGGTCTGCCCGGACAATCCTGCAGGACGGGCTTGCACCCCGGCAGTTGCACCCTCGCAGAAACCCAAGGGACGGGGACAACCCGTCCATGCGTGGAAAAAAGGATCCCCTCTTGTCCGAGCGGCACCGTAAACGTTGCTCGCTCTAGCATGCTACTGCTATCAAAGACTCACGAGCGATTTTGACCCCCTTCTCTGTCAGGCATGGTGGAAGGTCTTTTTCCAAGTCGGACGAGTTGCAAGGCGCACGCGGACGGAAGCGAAGGCAAAGGGGATGCCTTTCGCCATCTAAGGGCAAGCCATCCATCTCCGTCGTCGAATTGAGAGCGTCCGTGATCGGGAACGGTTCGCTCCATCTCCGTCCTGGCCAGACCGACACGTGCTCCGACAGGCCTGCGCTGTCCCTGGCAGACCTTGCCTGGTTCGACTCCACGACCATCTCAGTTCCGGCAAAGCTGGTGGCCCTCTCTCCATCGATTCCACACGCACGAGCTATGCTGCTTTGTGTTTCGCTCCTCGCCCGCCATCGGATCAGCTTCCACTCGAAGTGCGCTCCATCGCTTGCAGCAGCAGCAGCAGCAGCTACGAAAATCGCACGGGACGTCTCGATGCAGGAAACGCAGGCATCGATCTTTCCTCGACGTCAGATGGCGTTCGTGCGCCCTCCTCTCAGGATCTTTTTTGTCTCTTTTTCTCCCGTGAGTGTAGCTTTCGCAGAGGACATCCATCGCCTTTTTTGCACCCGTCCTTCCTGGATCCGTCGTACAATTCCCGACCAAACGGACCTTCGAAATGAGCCTGGAAAATTCATTTAATGGGATTTACGTGGGCGTGCGCCACGTGTTGCAGCGCACAACCGCAGATTGCACGTCGCGGATTTCACACGTTGCGCCGCACGTCTTTGTTTGTTTTGGACGAGAGCGATGTCCGTGGGAATGGCACGAACATGCTGCACGTGTGCACGTGCCGTGCAGGTGGAAAAAGGAACGGCGGTCAAGCCCAAGAAGACGAGCACGGCGAGCCGTAGGCAAAGCTTGGCCTGGACGGCCTTGGCGGCAACTGTCGCCTTGCCGACGCGTGCATGGGCGCTCTCCACCGAAGAAGCCATCAAAAAGAAAGAAGAGAGGAAAGCGGCGCTGCGTGCTGCCGCTGCCGCTGCCAAGGAACAAGAAATGGAGGCGGAGAACGCAGCGGAGCGTGGAGAGTCCAGGAAAACTGTGCAGGACATTGGAGACGTCTTCGGGGAATCGGAGTATTCGATCGGCGAAGATCACTCGCCCAACTCACATTCGCATCAAGAAGAAGGTGCCAAGTCGGCCAAGAGCTTCTACTGAATGGCGGGGGTTGAGGAAAACCACAGACCTCCACGTGGCAGTGGTGTGAAAGCACCAAGAGCACCAGCTCTGGTGCTCAACGAGGACGATGCAATTGCCATGTGTCTTTGGCTCGGGATCATCAAAATTCTTATGCCACGACATGCACCGTCCTAGTTGATTCTTTTTTGTTTTTTTTTCTTCCATCGGGAACAATATGTTTGTAACAGTATGAGTTGTACAAACCTGTCCCTTGGTGCATACCTCGTACGCTAGCCAGTGAATGATGCACCCTTCCGCAGCTGGAAACAGGTGCTGAATACAGCTCCTAACGTGCTAACACCGATTCCTTTCCCAATGCATCGCTCGGATAATTCATCGATCATGCTGGTTCTATGGAAAAGTTTTCACCAAATCATGAAGGGAGTCGGGGCCAACATTCAACGTTCGTAGTCGGAGGAGGAAGAATACGCCATCATCATTGCCTCGACTTTGGTAGGTTAAAGACATTCGATTGTGCCACGGCAATGCTGCTGGCATCATCCCAAGCATTCTGCTCGAGAAGAGGCAGGGCGACCTCTGCTGCGTTTGCTTGGGCTCGTCCCTCCACATCGATACAAACTGCTTCTACCACGCCTTTTGGGCAGATCCAACCACGCAATTGCATGCAGTCTTCCCAAAACAGCCTCGTCCAGTCCCATGCCAATCCCAGCGACCTTGGCCGTGTCCACCCTCGCGTGTTTACACTAAACTTACCTCGAGTTAACCCATCCGTTTCGGAGAACACCCTAAGCGAGAACGGATTTTTTGCGATTCATTCCGAGTTAACTACGTGGGTGGACAGGTCGGTGCATGTGCATGACATGTGGCACGTGGGGACAAGTCAAAGGCGGTGGAGCAGAGGAAGGAAGGCATTGCAAAGGGAAGATACAGTGCACATTTGAGACGAAAGGTTTGGATCTGGGCAGATGAGAAGCAAGGAAAAGGAAAAGGACAAGCCCAGGCGCAGCACCTCCTGCCAAGAACTGGTGGAGGTGCGAGGCGAACTGATTGCCAAACCTTTCCACGCACCTGCAAAGCCCGAGAATTCGAAGAAAAAAAAGAAACATGCAAGTGTTCGGATGGAGACGACGAATCAGAAATTCCAAATGCAAGTGCTGGCCAGTCTGCCACCCGCACAGGCCAACGGTAGAAAGAGTCTAGCACCCTATCATGCTTGGGCCCCGCGAAACCGTCCTCGAAGCATGCTCACCATGACGGACGAGAACCAACGCAAAGTTTCCAGTAAGATTGAAAGGTGAGTTTTGCCGCAAATTTCAGATGCATTATCGAAACAGTCGAGTAAAAGCCCGCATGGAGTTCACTTGCTCACCGCTCTTTCTCGCCTCGCATCTTCTCCACTCCAATTGCAGTCCGACACAGATCATGCTGCGAAAAGATCTGCAAGCGTCAGACAGCTCAAGGAAGAAGAGCATGACTCGCTTCGTCTCAGAGCAAGTCTTATGCAGCAAATCCAAGTACCTTGACAATGATGGAGTGAGGGCCGCACTTTCGTACGAGGTTCACAGAAAGCAAGGAGTCTGCGGTAAGTGAGCAATCTGCGATTGCCGCTTTAGTATCGTCCTTGTTACTGCAAGGTCTTGTTCACAAAATTTGCAAACTTGGACACAGAAGAATACGCATATGAAATGCCGTTGTTTCCCAGCAATTCTTCGAGCCTTTCTTTCACTGTCTCTGGCTCAACAGTCTCACACTCCAGCTCGTACACGGTACCCCAGTCGTACTGAGTTTCATCCAACTCGATGAGATGCCCTTCCCATGCAAATTCCTGTCTCACGTTGCGAAAGCCTCCCAGGCAAATCAATTCCTCCGGGTTGAACTTCTCTCGCACCACCTGCATCACTCGTCCCTGCAATTGGAGCATTTTACCCGGATCTTCCACGATCTTTCTTCCCACAGCAGGCTCAATGGCATGCTCCAGTTCCGTAGCTCTTCCGATCCCATCTTCGATGATTGCTTTTCCTTTCAAGGTAAGAGTACATTTTTCTGTCTCGTTGTAAAAACGTGCACGCAGGACATGTAGGTGTTTGCCAAGCTCCTGGCGGCTTCCATCGAAGAAGAAGTTTTCTTGCCTGTACAAGTTTCTAGCGCCTTCTTGGAGCAGTTTGGCCACTACATCGTGGGATTCCTTGTCCGGCAACCTCAATTTGATCTCCACCTCCATCCCGGAGTTTGAATCGCTCATCTTTTGAGCCCTATGCGCTCCTGCACGGATTCCTTCAGCTTGTCCAGTTCTCTGAGGGAACTTCCAGGTCTCGCTTGATTTCCAGCTGCTGCAGCTTCTTCTTCTTCTCTCCTCCTTTTGATGTCTTCGTACTGCAGATTCGTGGTTCCATCCCGTCCATCAGCTTCCGTCCATCGTTCTCCGTCGCATCGCTCCTTCCGTCGTTCCCGCACCTCTTGTCGATCTTCGGGCTTGAGTTCCAGCCTCGTGGGCGGCCTGCGGAGCATGCGGTGCACGTGTGCGCTGCGCCAGCTTCGTGCACACGCGCCTCCAACTCATGCACCAGGCGGACTCCACCAGAAAAGACAAAAAAAGGACAGAAAAGTGGATACTTGCTACGAATGGAAAACCAAGGATGAAAGACGAGGGAAGACAAGGAGAACACGAGTGTGGTGAGATGGAACGAACGTGTGCACGAGGAACAAGCCAACAAGATGGCTTGGAGAGAGTGGAGTGCGAAGGTGCCCGATGTGCAAAGCAGCGTCCTCGAAAAAGCAACACGAACGTCCCCTCCTTCCATGAATGTAGCTTCAATGCCTCGAGAAGTCCATGCATGCTCAACGTTCCTACTTTTCGAGGAATACAAAACTTCGCTACGTGGCCGTGCATTGATTGCGTGTTGAAAACCCATCACGTTTCTCTTCGCTTCGAACGTCTCGAAACTTGAGTTCATTGGAAGAGCTTGCAATAATCGCACCAACCTCCGCGAGTGCACATGACAATGGGATTGGCATAGTGTGGAGATCGTATTATTGCTCAAGAGCGACGCCACGTTCATCAACGATGGTCCAAAATCTTCCCTACTGTGACTTATTTTTGGCAAGGGATTGCAAAAATAGCCACGAGTGATTCTTTATGCTTCGGTTTGTATGAGAAGCTTGCGTCGCAATTAGGTGCATTCAAGGGCGAGGCTCACAAATCGTATTTCTTTGTGAATGCAAGTCCATGAAATTTTCAAGGCCTTGTCCTGAAAGAACAAGTCGACTTGTTTGCCAAACCGTGTAGGGGGCCGACCAATCGCAGTGAAGAGTACGGTGGTGGCCCCAACCCAAACGAAACATGAAATATAACTCTTCTTGTTCCAAACACCATCGACATCGAAGTGGTCTTCCATCACAGGTTCCAAACTTTAGTTTTCTCTAGCCACCAAGCTTAGAGTGAAGTTTGCACCTGTGGTCATTGCCGCCATCTTCTCGTGACGAAGGTGGACGAGTGAGCTTCTCAAGTCGTAGAAAGCTTCCTTATGCTTTTGGAATTTGCAACTCATTCTTTTGAACCAAGTGCAATGTAGATTAGCTCTTCTACATTCCGCGAGAGTTTGAAAGAATCCGGTTGAAATGTTTCGGTCTCGCTTACACGGCCTTTGTCCCGAAGTCGCCTCGGTCTATGACTCTCGGCTCTAAACCTTTTGACAGAGCAAGGATGAAACGAAACAAACTTTCCACCTTTGATTTCGCGAAACGCAACCTTTGCATCGGTTTTCGTGTCATCGTCTAAAGATTTGTTGGGTAACGTGTGATTATCGCCATCAAAGTTTAGTGCGAATAGCGGTTTCTTTCTTTGAGGTGGCTTGGATGTGTTCGAAGGTCGCTCTCAAAGGTCTTCAAACCCATCACTGCTAACTCGAAGAACATATCACCACCCTCAAATATATCGGTTCACACGACCATCATATTACTCGGTTCTCTGTGCCGGATAAGGCAAGAACTCGCAAGTTTCTCTTGAACATTTATCTACTTTCTTTTGTTCTACGAAGCTTCCCTCACCTTGGTGGTGGAGATACCATTCTTGCTTCGTACCTATCCCAACTCCCAACGTATTACCAATTTTGCTTTGGAAAGTATTTGTGGCTCAATTTGTTGTTTGAACTCCTTACATATCGTCAATCTTGCTTCCTCGTGAGCTCTTTTCATAATAGCAATCCTCCAACAAAGATTCCTCCCGAGTTATTCAACCTACATCACTTTGTATGCTTCGTTCCATGTCGGTCAAGCAATGGTAACGTTTGTCTTGTGAATAGATTCTCCAAGTACAAGACCACCTATTGTGCACAAAGGTTGTGTGGTCAAAAATTCTCTTTGCATCATTTGTTAGAAATTCCGAAATGAGTAAATGTCGATGCAGCTTTCATTCCGAGCTCGAGGAAGAGGCATTGCCTTCATTGTCGCTCATATTGTCTCCAATGCATGCTAAGCCTTCTCGGTATCTACTTCTCTATTGCTAAGTTCTTTGTGAGTTAAATTTTCTTTTTGCGTCTCCATCTATCCATTGTAGTTCGAGCGAATGCTCAAGAACTTTCGTTCCAACCGACAAGAATTTTAAGCCCCTCTCTTGTATAAGACCATCCATTCATTTTCCGGTCTTCTCAAGGACAAGATTTGCAAGTTTTTGTGCATATACACACACTTGTGCACTTGGAGACGGCCGCACTACAAAAGTTAACGTTGTTAGAAGATGGCATGTTGTTGTGACGTACAAGCTCTTTGTGCGCATATGGCTAGACTTCATCATTTTTAGTATTCAATCACTGAACTTAACTCCACATTTGGAAAGGAAATGATCTGTGCAAGCACTGCTATTCCCCTCAAGTCAGTTTTCCCTTCCTAGCCGGTCCTATGCGCAAGTTTGTCTCTTCCACGCCGATAGCCGCCTTTTTTGATTACGCTCCAACCTTTTTCTCTAGCCCAAGTGTACATATTGTGGAAGGTTCTTCGCGCCATACGTATGGATGTGCATCGACCGTGCTTCATGGATTTTTGACAAAGTTCTCCGCTCTTCAAGAGTAACATTGGGGCGTGCCTCTCTTCTTGATTTTAACTTGTCTTTCATGCACCACTTCAGGACATTAGATTAGGAGAGTTTTGGTCTTTGCCGATAGAAGAATGGTTAAGGTTCTTGTCGCTTTCTATCATCCTCGCTATTCTATCTATAGGAGATTCGCATTTTCCTTTGCAATTATTATCATCGGGAGACAATGATACATCCTTGTTTCACACCTCTACCGCTTCTTTCGACTACCAAGGACTTACTCTAGAGTCCTTGTTTGTGTTGCAATAGAAGCAAAAAGTGTACTATTACGTTAACAATTGGATGGATGGGTGACTTATAACACACACTTTCTCGACACGATAAAATGCGTTCTCGCCGAAACCAAACCAAACTAGACTGTATGACAGAGACTTTGCTTAGGGCAGGATGCGTATATGGACGATCGAGGCAAGCAAGGGTCGTGGAGACCTCAATTTGGCATTGACATTTCATCGTTTCACTTGGACTTCGTCCACGGGGAAGGGCGGATGCACGAGGGAGTCAACATCACCCAAAACAATACAGAGCCCTGCAAAGACACCAGCTGTAGAAGTGTTGAGCCGTAGATGCTCGCTCATGGGCACAAGTGGATTGGGAACATTGACCGTGCAGTGGAGGGCAATGGTGCAATTACGGTTTGCTTGCAATAATTTCCATTTAGGCAAAGAAGGAAATCCACACGCCATAGATTAGGATTTGCTCATGAAGGTATCTAAGCCAGCATTAGGTAGAAATCTGAGCCTTCACCATGAACTACCTCCATTGCCCGATGGCAAGAGATAAGAGCTGTCCAAAGTTCGAATGCATTGTCATGTCACGCAGCCCTTCCAATTTACCCTAAGCCTTCCCGGTATGTTCAACGTGGCGTGGAAGCATGCCTCATAACCTGTAGAAGCAAGCATTTTCTGCACAGGCGTGGGTTTTGGGGATGGTACATAGATAAGCATTGCAATCTCATCAGGATGGCTGGACAGAGATATTTGGCACATAAAATCAAACATTTTACGTAGTCTCTTTACAGCAAAAGCCACGATCCTTATTTCCGTGGATACCAAAGCACTATTGTCCATTCTAGAATACAGTAGTACATATTATGGGTACAATCCAGACAAATTCGAAAAAAACATCCGGTGCTGGCACTTGCCAGTCTGGTCTGATGGCAACTTCTGTCAACTCAGACACAAGAAGTTGCCAGATCTAGTGCGTGCATCTTCTTCTCCAAACAGTTGTCACTCAGGGCACGGTGCATTCCTACAAATTTCATTTCGCCCAGGCGCTCAAACCCATCCATACTTCTTCGATGTGTTCCTCCATCTGATTCCTCCTTGCACGGGAACATGTTACAACCGTGCAAAGGCTCATTGACTCTATCTTGATTGGTGCTTCTGCAGGAGCGCTTGTTGCTGCTGCTGGGAATTGTTTTTGGTTCCTCGTCTTCACGGATCCGTTTGAGTGGCTTGGCCAAAGCCACTGCTGCGCAGTCGCCGTGGGCACCTTTCACTACCTCTGCAAGGCTGGCAAAGGACCGTGCCTTTCTGAAAAATTTGGACAGCCCAGGACGAGGATCCCTGGAAGTAATCGGGCTATGCACGTTACCTTCGTGTGGAGTCGAGAAGCATCGTGTTCTTAACTGTGCCGTCGGTTGTTCCATGAGCACAAGCTTGTGTCCGCTGCTCGGTGCGCTTCCTCCAACGAATGCCCACCACGTGCGTCCACTCAATCCGACCAGACGACTAATTTCTCGCAGCTGACCTTCCTTCCAGCGGAAATTCCCTTCGGAACGACCGGCTGCTTCACCAGGCTTGCGTTGGTCCAAGCGTCACTGACAGAGGACGTCCTTGCAAGCGCACGTTTCCTGCGTTTTTTGCGCTCGATCGGAGACCCACCTTCGCTTGTACGTGTCACGTGGCACGCAGCGACCTTTCTCTTCCCTCCTTCGTCTCTGTTCGCTCGAAACGGCGCGTCTGCGGCGCTCGTACGTCGTGCTTTCCACGTCGATGCGACACGAATGGCCGATCCGACGTGTCGGCGCCTGGACGAGGGGCCCCTTCCACCGAAATGTCACAACTGGCAAACACGGACGATGGAGGAAGGCGTCACAACGAGACGGTCCTGCGGTCTCGGCGGGTTTGGTTCACAACTGTGTGGACCGGAGGGAAGGCGATAAGGTTCACAACTGTCTGGGTCGGAGAGGAGAGGCACCGAGAGGGGAACGGTGTTGTGGATCGTACCGGAAGACGTGGCACAGGTGGGGCGTCACAACTCTCGATCCCCCTCGACGTCACAACCGAAGATTCCTTCGGCGATACGGGTTGCACGGTCCTCCTGGTCCGACGATTCACAACCCTCAAACTTCTGACGGTTCACAACGATCGAGAAGCAACGGGTTGAAGCACGGAGCACCGACGGACAGCATTTCACAACTGTGTTTCACGGGTAAATTCACAACTCTCCGAGTCTCTCGAAACGTCCACGTCCCCACCGCGACGGTGAGGTCACAACTGTGTTTTCTCTGTCGATTCACAACTCTGTGTTCTCTCTGGAAGCGTGGCTTGGCGACGATGGATGCGCGTCTCGCCTGTTTTCCGCGACTTTGCGCACCTCCTTCCGTTCCAACGAACAGATGTAGACAAGGAAGGCAACGCACGGTGACCACACGTGCAGCTGGAGGCAGCCGCAAGACCCAGCCGAAGTCCAAGGCAGCAGACCAACGAGCACGTACCACCCAAGACGACTCCAAGACCTTCTTCTCCTCGTTCAACGCGCCGGAGTGGCTGCAGAAGAAGGAGAAGAGAGAGGAAGATGAATTCGAGACGAAGGAGGATCGATGGGATCGATCCTGGGACGTACCATGGGGCGGTCCCACGTTGGCTTTGGGATCTCTACTCTGGTTGGTCGCGTATGTCTCATCTGCTGCATTGGCACCGCTTCTGGTGGCTGCAACACGTGGGCAAGACATTTCTCAGGAAGAAACCTTGACTTTGGCCATCCTTACATCGCAACTGGGTCAAGCGGCGGGCACGGTGGGCGCCCTGTCCCTGGTGACACGTGGGGAACTCTTCAAGGTGCTGAATTTTGCACCATGGAAGTTGGAGGATGGATGGCTGAAGACGGCTTTGTCTGCCATCCCAATCGCGATAATCTCAGTTGCAATTACAGCAGTTGCCGCATCTGCCTTTGGGGTCGATCGCATCTCCGGCGGTGGTTCAACCGAAGTTGTGGCAGAGACCTTGTCTACCACTCCAGCCAGTGCAACCGCACTGCTCCTGACATGTTCCGTGTTTGCTCCATGGACAGAGGAGATTTTTTTTAGGGGGTTCCTGCAGACAACGCTCAGCAAGTGGATGCCTGTGCCATGGGCCATCGTTTCCAGTGCCACTTTATTTAGCGCGGCCCACTTGACGCCGCGCGATGCCCCTCAGCTTTTTGCGCTAGGGGTAGTCTTGGGACTGACATATGCCAAGAGCAGAAACTTAGCGGCTCCCATGGCAATCCATGGCATATGGAATGGTTCGGTGTTCAGTGCGCTGATGATTCTGGTGGCATCTGGGGTTGATGTGAATGAATTCTTGTCGGGTCAAGGTAGTGTGAGCTGGATTGGACACCTGCCATGACGTGTTGGAAGTAGAGATAGACAGTCCTATGGATCGAATTTTTCTTCTGTTTTGCTTTGCATGAACAAAGCGATTGTAGGTGATGGCAGTGCACACGAGGAAGACTGCTACATCACAAAGCAGCGCAGTGTGGCAGGACGTGCCGTTCCACGTCGCCTATGGCATCGTATGTTGGCCTTCTCTTGCAACGACACGAGCTTTTCGTCCACCTTCTCTCTTGGAACCTCCCTAGATTGCCTCCCTGTGCCCCATCCCGAGAATATTCTCTCTAACGGGGACCTCCAACCCGAAGTTAAGCTTTGAGTTAACTCTACCCGTCGGAATCTGGCGGGAACTTCGCTTTTGGTTTTCAAACGTCGGTTTCATCCGCCAACTGCGAGCTTCGGACGCGCATTTGGCGCTCATTTGCATCGCTTCGGATCGATTCCTGACACCTGAACGACTCGTAGGAAGCAATTGGAAGGTTCATCTCGGTTTTGGAAAATGGCAGTCGCTCTGGTGGATCGAATGGCGGTGCTGAAAGGCGCACTCCGGGACGATTCAGGACGAGACAGGGACGTCATGCACGGATTCGAAGCGTTTTCCAGCTACCAGAAGTGCGACATGGACCTGAAGGTGGAGTTCTTCGCTGGAAAAGGGATGCCGAAAGCCACAAACAAGGCCTGTTTCCTCCTGGCCAAACAGAATTCCAAGGACGTGTACGAACAGAGCGGATACGGCTGGTTCGACGATGAGAAACAGAGCGAATTAAGAGAGCCAAGTGCGAGATTCCTGGTGGTTAGAGACGTGCAGAAAGATGAGCAGGTGGTCGCTTTCCTGCACTTTCGCTTCACTTTGCAGGGAGAACTGGTGGACTGCGAGGAAGGAGAGCCAGCCATCATCGTGTACGATATCCAGGTTGCGCCTCTTTACCAAAGAAAAGGATTGGGAAAACATCTGATGCAGTTGATCGAACTGATTGCCGACCGTTACCGTATCCAATTCGTGATGGCACCCCTCATCAAAGGGGATCCAAGGAGTCTGGCCTTCTTCCAGTCCAAGCTCAGGGGATACGAGAAATCTGTGGAGTACGGCGAGGACGAGCATCAAGTCATCCTGTGCAAGAATGTGATGCATTTGAAAACAGGAATTCAAAAGAGAAGCACGGATGGCAAGGCCTCGAATCGAACGGAAAGCCCCAACAGTGTAGTGGCTGCAAGATCGAGCCTGGACGATTCTCCCTTGGGAGCGCCTGGAGATGCGAATTCGAGCCCCAGTGCCAATGACGATTACGCCGACGACATTTTGTCGCAACTGATGGATTTGTTTCGCCAGCAGAACGGCCGTGAGGCCACTGAAGCCGAGGTCGCACAGTGGATGAGCACCCTTCGTGAGGCCACTGCGGAGGGTCTCCGTCTGTGATTGCACAAGAAAGATTTCTCTGGGTGAATGCAGCAGCCTATCCAAAGAATTTGACCTTCCTGCCCTCTCTGCAGGATGATTGCTTTGCGTGCACTGCATTTTGTCCAACTCTGTGCGCTCAATTTGTGCATTTGCTCTGGAGTTTCATCTTTCTTTCCAAGATTTTGCTGGTTCGGTATCGACCCTTGTGTAACATTCAACGCTCCGATGCAACTGAACAAGTTCCTTCCCAACGGTGGGAATGTATGTAGGTGCCCTTTCTCGCCCCGCCGTGGGTGGATCCAAATGCGATGGTTCGGGTGAAAGGTGCACCTGGTTGTTTGCACGCCAGCCCACATGCAGACCGTAAGATATACCAGGATGGGGCATGCAGAACACAGTATTGGAGGTAGAGGGTTGCTGCAACGTTCCTCAAGGGCTCGTATTCAGGTCCAATCCTTCCATTCCTAGGAGCTTTTGTGCAGTGCATCCTCGACCACGAGTCCTACGCCCCGTGCTTTGCAATTCTCCGGCACAGGCACCCTCCATGCATTCACATGCACGAGTGCCAGATGCACACCGTCCACTTGACTTGTCTGTTGGCTGGCTTTCCATCCCATGTGGTGGGCCACCTTCTGCTTTGGTTTGCATTGGATCTCCCACCGCATCGATCCGACCCGGTTTGGTTTTGAACCTGTTTCTACCGTGACTCGCCGCCTGGTGCATCGTTTTCCCTATCGCGCGGCCAAATTTGACCCGCGTTTTCTTCCTTTCACCGCTCGGGTTCGAACCCGACCCGTGTTCCTTCTGAAAGGGAATCGATCGGGCGACGTGTCGGGAGGGGTCGAGACGGACGTGGCCGTGCCGATGGACGTGTCGAGGTGCGGCATGGCGAAGCTGGAAGTGCGCGTTTCACGTGCCATGGCGCACGTCAAGCGGTGCAGTGCGCCGCCAGGAAGGAGGTGGGAGGTGCTGGCGGGCACCTGGTGCGCGTCGTGGCTCCTGGCAGGACCTGGCGCGGCCTTGACGGCGGAGAACTTGCTGTATTTGGAGGCGTGGCGCGCCGTGGACCGCGCCTACGTGGATGCGCCGAAGCTCGGCTCGTCCTGGCGGCAGGAGCGCGACCGCACGTTGAAGCAGGCGCGCATGGCCACGCGAGACGACACCTACGCGGCGATCCGGAGCAGCTTGGCCACGCTGGGCGATCCATTCACGCGCGTGGTGGAGCCGAAGCGCTACGAAGCGATGCGACGCGCCAGCCGCCAAAGCACCGTGGCCGGCGTGGGCGTGCAGCTGGCCGCGCAGAAGCAAGGCGAAGCGGTCGTGGTGAAGACCAACCGCGGCGGACCGGCCGAACGCGCAGGCATGGCGCCTGGCGACGCGGTGTTGGCGGTGGATGGACGCGACGTGTCGGACATGCCGCTCGCCGACGTGGGCGATTTGCTGCGTGGCGAACCTGGGAGCGAAGCGGTGCTGCTGGTGCGCAGCGGGAGCAAGGAGAAGACGTTGAAGCTCGTGCGTGCGGTGGTGGACTTGCAGCCGGTGGAAGAGATGGCTTGTCCTGGAAACACCTTGGCTTATGTGCACATCGGTGCGTTCCAAAACGATCCAAGCGCGAGAGATGCCATGCGCAAAGCCATCAAGGAAGGCGCGCAAGGCTTGGTGGTGGATCTCCGAGGGAACACGGGCGGGAGCTTTCCAGCGGGCGTGGAATTGGCCCGAGACCTGCTAGGTGCCGGGGAAATTGTACGCGTGGCGGATGCACAAGGGGTGAGAGACATCCTGGACGCGGACTTTCCACATCCACTGGTCGTGCCTGCCTCCGTGCCCATCACTCTGCTGGTGGACAAAGGCACCGCCAGCGCAGCGGAGGTCTTCGCGGCCGCTTTGCACGACAACGATCGGGCCAGCATCGTGGGGGACAGCACATATGGCAAAGCAAGGGTGCAGACGATCGTGGAGTTGAGCGACGGCGGTGCCGTGCTGGTTTCAACGGCCAAGTACCTGACCCCGGCTGGAGAAGACATCCAAGGGGTGGGTATTGTGCCGGACAAATCGCTGCCCATGGACTTGCCTGAAGAACCCCAGGCGTTCTGCAAAGCGGTGAAAGGACTTCCTGCAAGTGAACTGTTTGTGAGGCAAAATGTCCCTCGCTTTCCAGAAGATCTGCTTCTGTAGGGCGGAGTCGAGCGAAAAATTCACTGTTATGATGAATGCGGACACTTTCTAATATGATCAATAAGAATGAACTCGTCTGATCAGGGACCAGCATTGAAAAAGGAGTGGCAAATCTTTGACTTACATGCAATGAATCTCTGCACGGGACTTTTTCTTGTTCAGCACTGGCATAGAGAGGCCTTCTGACGTAGGGGGAGAGATGGGACGGACGCGGATCCCTTTGTCCTACTGCAAGTTCTCGGCGGAGGGCGACTGCGTCACTTCCGAACTTGACGCCTTCCAGCTCCTAGACCGTGGGTGCCATGTTCTCCGCACCAGCTGGGGGAGTGTTCATGGCTGCCTTTGTCGAATTGAGGGTGAGGCGGTCAGAGCTCTCCAGGGAATTGCTCTCTCCCAATGCCAACGTCTCCAGCGATGGCATGGAAGCTACTGGAGATCCAGGTTCCTGCGCCATTGCAACTCTCCTTGGTGTTGACAGAGCGATGGCCTGTGGAGTGTTGCTTGCAAGTGTGGTGTTCTGCCTGCGAAGGGCTTTGTTTGCGCGGGTGAGTTTCTCGCAAAGTTCGACGTAACGTTCAATCTCACGTTGTTTTGCTGCTGCTTCATCGGTCCAAGCTTCTACTTCCCTCCGCAGTTGTTCGACGAGGTGTACATTTTCTTCTGCTTTGGGTTTGTCTTCATGCTCTGCCCCGGATTCCATGGATTCTGCATCGTCTACGGGTGCTTCGTTTTTGCCCAGCTCTCCCTTCAGATCCTCGATTTCTTCGCGGAGCTCCTCCACAACCCGGTTTCTAGCGTGGAGTTCATCCCTGGTTTCCCTGAGCCTCTTCTCGAGGGCAAGCACAGCCTCGGTGGCAGATGTACTTTGAATGGCTGCTTCGTCTGCTGCTGCTGCGGACGCCGCCCGAAGTGCATTGAGTTCCTCCAACAGCTGTGCGACCTCGGCGTGGGCCACGGATGCGAGGTCCTCTGATTCCCTGGCCTTGGCACGCGTGTCATGGAGCTCTTCCGCCAACGAATCGCGTTGTTCGATGACGTTTTCGAGTTCCTTCACCTGTACGAGCGCGTTCTCGGCTTCTTCTCTGGCGCGTTCGGCCTCCTCGACGGCTCCACGTGCTTCTTGACGTGCATCTTCCAGCTCCGAACGGGTGGAGGCGAGCTTTTCTCGCAACAGCTGCGTTTGTTGGACGGATGCCTTGAGGAGTTCCAATTCACCCTTGGTAGCTTCCATCTCCTTTCGAACTGCATCCGCATCGGCACGTGCTTCTTCTGCGATTTCCCACGCTTCGTTCCGCTCCGCTTCCATCTCACGCAGCTTCTTCTGGACCAGGACGACGTCTGCTTGCGCCTTCCTGGCCGTTTCCAGCGCTTCTTTTTCCTTCGCTTCGACCTCCCGCACTTTCCTCCTGGCTTCTGCGGTCTCTTTCCTCGCCTGCGACACTTCTTCTTCGCGAGCACGTGCTTCCACGTCCGCCTGAGCAGCTGTCTCGGCCATGGCTTGTCGCATGCGCGCAAAGAGGTCGTCTTGCGCCGCCATTTTCGTGCTTTCCGAAAGCACGAAGCGGTCCGATCCCTCGCACCTGATTGGTCGGCGGAGGAAGACTCCTCGGACCGTCCGAAACTTCCTCGGAAGCGTCCGAAAGAGACGGACCAACGGTCGAATCGCCGCACGTCGCAAAGTCTCGTTCCCGCGCACCAGACGAGTCGGACCGACCCCCGAGGCCAACGGACGGGACGTACCCCGTACGCACGTCCGGGGACGGGGGAGGGAGGCGCGAGGGGGTCCTCGTCGGGACGGACGATGCGACCGAAAGGTGAGAGGTGGAGAGACGCAGCATCGGGATCCTGCGTGCGATCGCTGCAGAGGATGGACCTGCGGGTCGACGGTTCGAACGTCGGTTAAGTGAAGAGGTTAAGTCACGTGGATCCACCGGGACGGCCCCGGCCCGAACCGTCACCCTCGGAGTCGTCCTCGAACGACTTTGTGCAAAATGCTCGATATATGCGGGGGAACGTCCGATCACTGATCGGGTCCTAGGTAGATTGCCGAACAGGAATGCGTGCGGGCCCTGCCTCGTCTTCCCTCTATTCCTCGACGCACATGTACTATTACCGTCCCAGTGATCGAAGGAACCCCGCAATACCACCCCCACCATCGTCACATCTGTCGAGGAGAGAGTGCCCATTCGTTCGTGTCGGTTCCGGTCTACCCCCAATCAACCCGAGAATTGAAAGGAATGATCTCCTTTCGAATCGAAACTTGGAAAGGAGACACCTTCCAATCGACCCAAAGGCCGAGGGTCACGAAGTCTGCACTCCTCATGAAGCCCAGCCTCATATTTGCATTGCAACAGCAAAACAACGTGCACCTATTTGCACCTGATCACTGGAATTCGAGCAGGACTTTGGCTGCCATGCGTGCTGCAGCAGTCCTGGTGGTAGCCGCTGCCTTGTCCTGCCTGGAAGGAACCCTGGCCAAGACCCACCGTGCGGATGTAGC
>JBBULP010000275.1:0-11888 GCA_038048775.1 Picocystis salinarum | reverse complement strand
CCTATTCGGGGTTAGTCCGAGCCCTGCATTCGCCTAGGGATATGGCTGAGGAGGACGTCCCAGTGAGGAGCAGGCATGGGCCTGCCTCGAGAGTCCGTAAAGAGCCCCTCATGCCTCCCTAGCACCTTTTGATAGGTAGCGAGATGTTGCAAGCGAGGGAACCAAGGAGCCTTGGGCCAATGTGGAGTGAGCACGGTCACAAGGGCTCTAGGTTCGGCCTCAAGCTTGCCCACCACGGAGTCTATGAGGCAACACGGTGGGTGTGCCCACAGGTTGCCGAGACTAGCCCATTCTTGGGCGAGAGCATTTGTCTCCCGTGTGAAGAAGGTCGGACATTGGGCATTGTTTGCCGATGCAAACAAGTCCCAAGTAAATTGCCCGAATATATTTGAGAACCTCTCAAAAGCCTCGCGATTGAGGGAGTATTCCTCATCGTCAAAGGATAACCTCGGCAAGACAGGCGTCTCGAGAGGGCTAGGCGCAACAAAAGCGTCCGTGAGGAGCATTTTTACGCACGGTTTTCTCTAATGCATTTCGATCTTCCACGGAAGGTAGGAGAGGCCATTTGGGCCGGAGTTAGACTTCTTTCTTTACCCTTCTTGAACCTTTTGCGTCGCCCAAAAGGGGGCTCTTCGGCTCCCTAGCGTGAAGGATGCCGCGAGTAAGCTTCATGTGGGCATCAAGAGCACTTGGTGCACAAAGACGGCGCGCCAAGCCCGTCGGAGAGGCGCCGCATCCTTCCCAAGGCCAAGCAAGCCTCATCTATTTCTAGGCAAAGGAGGTCCCTTAGGTCCATCATAGGGGGAGTGGTCCAAGTGGAGCTCCCCCACGAATGAGTGGTTGATGGTAGTCATGTGGACCCCACGTCATGATTGGACGGTCTAGCACCGAGCTTGCGATTGATGCAATCAAGCCGGACAACATCATCACCCTTTCCTTGCCTCATCAAAGATTTCGAAAGATATGGCTATTGTCTAGGTCCCTTTGAGTCCCGGTTTGCCCCACCTCTATGCCAGTTTTTCTAGCGGGTTGTGAAGGGGTGCCTGTGCATGTACCCGTAGTAGCCGAAGACGATCGAGTCCTCGTTCAAGCATTCGATGGAAGTTGTTCTCCGTGTCACGTTGCAACTATTTGATCGAGCAATCTTGCCCTCAAACTCGGTTCCTTGCCTACGAGGCGGTGATTCTGCCCGGTTCACCGCTGGGTCCATTGCTGTTCCCCTTCGTCTTGGTGAAGTAGTACATGTTTAGCCCTCGTTATCTTTTCATTTACGTGTAAAATGGACACATACCACCTATAGTTCGAGAATCCGTCACGCGTTTTGTCGCATGGTACCATTCGTGGGGTCGCAAATGGTCTTGACGTGATTTTGTAAGCCAAAAACTAGATGCACCCAAATAGGATGCTCCACCCTACTTCACAAACACGTTTGGCTTGGTAGTTCCCCAATCACGAACCCAACTATCCTAAGCACGTCCTTCAAAGAAAGAGCGGAAGCAAGTGATACATTTTAGAGAAATAAGAAGAGGCAAATACATCGCGTAGCCGCACGGCATGAATTGCCAACTGGACTCTCAAAAGGCCCGAAATCCCCCATTTCCAAACGTCACACCTCTTGGCAAGGCAAAACGAAGCAAGAGACACGAGCATACGGATCAGCAAACACCCAACACTTGAAAGAGCGTTGAAATGAGGAAGACTCCTACTCCATTCATTGGCAAAGCATGACGTGTTGGAACGGGAGGACTAAAGACTCATCCGCCCAAAAGGTGGCACAAGGGTGTACCCTAAGTATTAACCCTGTCTTCTCCACAGGGAGCAACTGCCACAGAAGGATCCCCAAACCAAAGTCTCTCAATGGACACCCTAACTGAAAGAACAATGCCATGTTGGAGAGCAAGTTCGAATCGTCAACCGTGTGGGACATTGATGGCAATTCTTTCATCGAAACCGGTATCATTGACGGGCACTCAATGCGGTCACAGGGACTGGACTTTTAGGGCCTTTCACGTGGAAGCATTGCTGATAGAGAGGTGCCATGATACTCACGATACCAGGAAGTGCTACTGCGGCGTCGATGCAACTTTGCCATCATACTGTCCACTTATCATCGCTCAAGGATGCCACTCCCACATTTACAGAGCTCTTGCAAATTTGAAAAGGGACACAAATACCTATGCAATTTAGGACATTCTTCATGGTTTATGCAATTTTTGCTGCTCAATACAGTGCAGGTATTGTTTGGCCACAAGCAGCATTGATTCCATTCCAAAAGTACACTTGGAATTTCTGCGTAGAGACGAATCACAGTTTTGCTAGACATCCTTCTACGAATGTAGCATTTGCCTGGTGATCAATGCTGCATTTGTCTATTCCAAGAAGGAAGAGTGTTACGATTTGGGATTTGTAGTGCTGTTGTTTTTGCTTGACAAATGCCAGGATCACATTTGCACGTTCATGATTCCTTCCTACAACATGACGCTAGAAGGAGCCTACGTATTAATCTGCCACATTGGAAGGACACTTCTAGATTGCTGCCTACAGTGGACTACATGTAATTTATCCTATCCAGCACGGTTCAGAACATTAACTCTTGCAACAGTCTGTTCTGCAGGCTTCTCTTCTCAGTGGCACATCTATTGATACAACAAGAAATCTAAAAGCTAACTATCCCGAAGTACAGCTCTTGTCCTGGATTCTGTAGATCAATTTAGCTCTTAACGTCATTGTGGTTTGGTACACAGTCGTTGACTCCAACAACGTGACCAAATATGCAGCACTCCTGCATATCCAGGTATGCTTCACAGTAATCTCCAGGGTATCAAAGTTCCCTGCATTCAATTACTTGCGGACATGGACAAAGTAGCAACATCCCTCTCGGTATCCAACAATACTTCTATCATTATTCTGGTGCTCGCATATGATCCTCTTCACGAAAAATGGTAATCTCGAAACTCACGACCAAAGTCACGCATGAGGACCTTTTGCAAAACTATACACCACACTTTTTAGTTTGAGGAAGTATTAGCAAACTCTTACAGCATTGAAGTTCTTGAAGCAATGAAGCTCTTTGCATTATGCTATATTTGGTAAAAGATTCAAATTCATACTTCAAATTCTCTAGACATGAGTTTGACTCTGGATCAAGAAAATCACATTGACCTGATTTAAGACACGAAGCATTGCTGCATCCATTTATTCCTGTGTATGCTGGTCAGCTGAATGGGCAGTTAGCCCGACTTGCATACAATGCTCCTTATTGATGTAGCAAAGCACAGATAGCAAAGACTGTATCTTTCCTCCATGGTGATTAGGCTCACACCTCTGGAAAGATTGTGCTGGATCTGTCAGTAAGTGTACCCATTCATCTGGTTGATTGGTGTGCTCTGCAGGGTGCGAAAAGTTGGAAATGTACACGGCGGCACCGGTAGAAAGTGGAGCAAAGCATCGGTACGAGAAGACTTGTTGCGCAAACCCAAGTCGGGTTATGATGCTCAGCGAGCTCCTACTTTCAACAAGATTCCTTGCACACAACATTACCCGGAGATCTTCCTTGATACTGGCGCTTTGAAATTGCAGCCTAGTGGAGAGCACTTTTGCTGCTTGCAATCTTTTCATCATGATCCAAACTGGACTTGCATCAAGGGTATCTTCTCCGACCATCACTGTCAATCTTGGTGAAGAAAAAGTAACAGCAGCCAAATAGTATGAAAGGGGCGGCTGCCAGTAGCTTCTATGAACATCACTTGAATAATTTTGCCTGAATGCATCCCCGTTCCGTACATGTGCAACAAGCACTTTATCAAGCAGGAGTTTGTGATCCTTGCAATAGCTTCTTTTGCATATCCCGAGGTAGGTCCTGAAGCAGGACAGCAGTTCATCCTCCAAGGCTTGTGATGTTGGGAAAAAGGGTAACTTCAAGTCCCAGAAAAGTCCAGCATTTCCCTTCTGAGGATAACAGAGCGCTGATCGTGCACCGTTCTGTGGAAATGCAAATGCACGAAAATCCCGGCGTACTTCAAAGGCATAGTGAACATGATCCTTGTCTGGTAGCTCGATATACATCCCGCAATAGTATGCAAGAATAAAGGCTTTGAAAACTGAATATACAGAGTTACCGGTGCGCCCAGTCCCACTGAAACTTGTCACTCGTATTCCTTGTCTCGAGCCTGAAACACCGGATTGGATGACGAACTTGCAAGATCCACATAGCGCAGAATGCTGGGTGGCCATCCGTCGGGGATCCTTTCAGGGCCAACACGCACGAATGCAAACGACGCCTCGGATGGTTGGATTCCATTGAGAGACCTGGGTCCAGGGAGCCCACTTTTGGAGTTTCTTCTTTATTGGGAGAAGAAACTCGATCGTGCAGGCAGGGACGACGGTCTCGAGCGGACCATCTGGTGCCGCGCTCTCGATGGGTCGCACGAATGCGACCTAGGATGTTCACCATGCGTGAGTGAATCGATGGTTTACGCTCTCAAAAGCCGCCACCAAGCACTCCCGCCATCCAGACGATCGACCATTGGACCCATCGGCCGAACGCTGTCGGCTCAGACCGACCAACCAGCCCAAGGGAATCCTCAATGAATGGAGGATAAACTGGTTACAAAAGACCGGTCTATAAGGGCGAGGTTCCCGTACAGAAGGAGTTCCCCATCGAGGATCCAGAGGGTCCAGACCGAGATTGAAGGGTCGTGGTAGTTGGAATCCCTCCCCTCAAATCCCCTTACGAGGGGACGGCTCCGGTGACCCGATAACGAGGACATAACGGACGCGCCAAGGTCTGTTCACACGACACCATTGGCCCCTTGATGCATCGCCAACATACACGCGGACTGTTGGGTAGCCCCGCCAGGCTGTCATCAACCGCCATTGAGTGATTGCGAGAGAGGTAGACCCCTAGGTCCCTCTCCTTGTCATTTTTTAGTTCACTTGCTTTCTTTTGGAAGAGCTACCGTCTTCCCAACGCTTCCTCCATTAAATCCTCTTCCGAAGACGCTCGTGTCGGAGCTGGAGAAACCTTGAGCACGTGCCACATCAGTTGGAAGCTACAACCACAAAGAACTACCACGTGATAATGCGTTCACAATGAAGAAGTTTCATGCTATTTCGAATCATATAATCTAGGTGGTGGTAGAGTCGTTCGTACCCCTTCACCTAAGTGATGGTACAAGAGTGTCATGCGTCCAACGTTGTCGGCATATCATGGTACACTAAGAAGAACGGAGGCTTGTGCAAGACCAATATGGTAGGCTCCCTCGTCCGCAAGGAGGAATTGACCACGTACGTGAGACAAAAGGAAACGTGATTTATGGGATGGGTATCCAAAGGGAAAAGAACCGAGCATTCAGGGGCGGGAAGGCCACGTAGGAAGTGGACGGTCATTAAGGTTTGTACCGATCAATTCGGACATCTGTGGGGATGCACGTTGGTTCCATGTGCCTATCTCAATGCTACCGGATACTTCCTTGGCCCTCGTCAGGTTGCGGGGGCTCAAAAAGAGCATGCACGCCGTACTAGCTAGGGTTACTATCTTGGTTCTAGGCCCTTGAGTCTCAAATAGGGGGGCCTAGGCGAGCCCGTTTACCATTGCGCATATGTGTATGAAAAAACCGATTTCGATGTCCGAGGATCATCTCACACTTCGTGCAATTGTAAGGGGACAAGGCCTCACCGTAGCCTCTATCAACGGCACGGCCATGCTACGAGTGTGCCTCCTTGTTTGCGATTGGTGGAGAGCAGTGCCCCCTCCTCAATACGAAGCTTTCGCATGGAACGACTTGTTCATGCCACATGTGATTCTAGTTGGGTGAATTTGCATGTTTTGTGAGAAGGAGCACGTACAGGTTTTATCCTCTCACCCTACCGAAATTGTGACATGAGTCAACATGAATGAATGCTTCTTCTAAAGTCACGAGAATGTGGCAAGACGACAAGTAAGTCAAGATCCCATTACTCAACATCGCACCAAGTCGTGGTATTGTGGTGCCATTACACCCTACTCCCGCAAGTTCAAACGTAACGAAATCCTAAAGATTATGACATAGGCACAAAAGTGATCATCTAGCTCATTTGAAGGTTGCCGTACTTTGGGACTAAGCCGGCCACCCCATCATCTTTGGAAAGTTGAATATGCCGTACTCGTAGGATCAAGCATTAGCTAGCAGTAGGTATGGCCACCGACAAAAACGACTTTCTATCCTTCGTTCGCGACTCGGTTCCTTACTCAACCAAGTACCTTTCATCGTTGGTACAACCAGAATGACTAATCTTCTTCACTTTCGTAAGACACGACCATTTGGAGTCTAAATTCATTCATGAAATCGACAAACCAATCTAAGTGCATTCTAGGTACTTGATTGGCTCAATTCTTCGACAAGCCTATGTACACACAATGCTTGAAAGTATTCAACTATTGACTTTAAGTCAACACGTAATCTTCCTTCCTATCTTATTCTTGTGCAACTGTTTGCATAAGAATTGAGCATTTTGCCTTGAACATGAATTCTCCATACTTGATGTGCTTTGTCAACCACAAATTCACGTTATCGTTGATGCCATTCCTTGCTTGCTTGAAATTACTAGGAAAGCCATAACTAAGATGAAGGATACCTATTCCAATACGAGCTCTTGATTATGCAAGTTGGACTTAATGTTTTAACAATGAAAGTGAATGGCATGCTTCAACTTAATGTCGCTGAAACAACCTTGCAAAGTATCCGTCATGAGAATGAAACATTCGATGCAAAAGTACCTTGGTAGAAAAAGTGGAGTAGGTGTCCTCGAGCGCAAAGTAGAACTACAGTACATTGAACATGAACAGCCAAGGAAGTCACGGAAGGAATTCTTGAGGGTCCGATCTATTGCGAGTGCAAGAGTATCCACGGGCCTATCCTCCCGTACTTTTTGGCGAAGCAATCCAAGGTAGGAAAACTTTGGGCTCACGGATATTTCCTTCTCCCAAACGAAGCATTCAAACTTGGTTCTTTATCATTTGTAGAGTTCTACTTTTGACCAATACTGATCTAACGTTCTAGGAAACTCGTCATTGCTAAAGGTTTGCACTTTGCGGAGTCGAAGAAGCATTGAATTCCGTCTTTATTGGAAATGTTATTGCAAGGCATTTGAATCGATGACTTTATTGCACGGTGCTTCACCACTCCATGCCTTAACGCATGATGTACATACAATGCCAAATCATCGAGGAAGGCCTCAAACAAGTTCCAACCATTCTTAAAGAGGGATGCTTGTATCCTCCATCGCTCATAGATAGTCGGTGAAACTCTTTTGTATTGGTCTTTGTCCAAAGTACTTGACAATTCCGAAAGTACCAACTTCGTGGATACGAGAAGTGGAATGAAAATGCGAGCAGGCACAAATCCTTTTGATGAATAATAAGAGGAGCCTCCATCGAAAAAACTGTTATGCAAGGAATTACCCAGCCGGGTACCGAAACCATATTGGGTAAACACGGAAGTGAAGTTCAATCTTTCGAAAGCCGTAAAAAGCCCCAACAATATGAAGACCCCAAAGCATGGGAGACATGGCCACCGGATTAATTTCTCTCCTCCGTAATCAAGCACGTGTTTGTTATCTTTTACTCTCTCATCGCAATTTGTTTGTTCGTGGAGCCCAATCTCCCGTCATAGATTGGTGCGCTTTTCTGTTTGTGCGATTTGCTTTGGCGTTGCAAAATAGAAGCTTTTGCCCCTCTCTCCTAACAAATAAGTGCTAGGCTATCCGATGTCGCGTCTCCTACCCAAGATATGTGGTTTGTATTTCCGGGCCAAGCTTCAAGTAGACAAATCTTGAATCTACATCTTGCCAATTTCGTGAAGAATCTCTTGGGGTAGTTGGTCAGTGTGAACTCAAGGGTGTCTACCGATGGCTCCGACGGACAAGCGACTTGAGGGGGGAGTGCTTGGTTGCGCCTTTGACACTGATATCAATGTGCTAGCCCATGCACGTTATGGATGCGAGGTCCAATTTCTACGACGGATGGGAAGTGTTGCATTAGTTCATGTGTCCCAAAGTGCGGCCATTGGCTGTTGGTTGCATCATCGCTCCTCTTCTTTGAGAGGAGGAAGATCCACAGAGGAAACCAACACCAAATCTTTCGAACAAAGACAAAAGTGCAGTCCATGTTTCAAGAGGAACTTCAATGCCGGGGAAAGGTAAAATTTATCGGCATAAATGCATTTGTTTCACTTTGTAACGCATTTCATCTTCGCCTCTTTCGAATTCGGAAAAACTATAGGGTCAATGGTTTTCCCGATTTCTAGTTTGGGGTTGAAAGCACTACAAATCGAGGTTGCGAATTTCTTATGAACCACTGAACATTTAACAAAACTCGGTACCTATCATGAACGATTTTCGGGAGAGGTGGACCTCCGATGTCCATGAATGGCGCATTTGTGACCTTTAAAGTGGAAGGAGAGCCAAGATTACGTACAAAGGGAGGGTCGTGTTATTGGATTTGAGCAACGCTTAGGAGCGAAGAATCTTGTGATGGTAGTTTGATATTCGCGTTGGTTTCTTCGTAGACTTTGTTACCGAGCATCACCTTTATGTTGATATGCAAATGGAGACTCCACGGCTTCTTCTCGCTACATTTGAACATTGGTGGGAAGACTTGAAGAAGGCTTAAAGCCATTTAAATTGCATGTATGTGGTTGCAAACGCTTGACGGGCAGTAAGAGGCTTCTTGAACGAATGGCCGGATTAACATACTCAACTTATGGGCCCTAGTATGAGCAAATTGCGCATATCTTCCGCATACCACACACAATTCTCGTTGGTCGGAGAAGGCAAGTGTTTACATGACGAGAGGAGATTTTGTTGCTTTTGCGATGATTGGTGAGATAGGAGTATTTGCACCATCTCTCGTTTACTTTCGATCACACCACCAGAGTGGTAGCAAAGCTTCACAATGCGATACTAGACCACGTCAAGCACTTCGCGAAAGGATGTTTCGTTGGGGAGTGTGGGCGACCAAGCTCTCATACTTGCATAGTAGGGGTGTCCTATTCCCTCAATCGGTGGGCACGTTGACGGAACCTCGTGGAAGATTTGCAAGCCAAAGGAGGGAAAGGACGTCTACTACAATGGTAGGAAGTGAATGTGCGGAAGGAAGCATAGGGCGGAGGTACAATCCAACTTCATGCTCACTTGCATTACTGGTCCAAACGAACGTTCCAATGAAAATGTGATCACTTCGTAATACTCAAACTTGTAGGAATGCCTTGGAGTGATCGTCCACCACCTTGAAGAAGAGTTCTGATTCGTACTTTGGTGCTGACTACCGCTCAACGGATTTGTTGTGTCGGCCCTCCAAAGAAAATATTTTCGTAGAGCATCCGAGTTTAAACGAAGGGATTAGCTGTTGTAGGAAACTTGTAAATCGGATTTACGAGAAGGTTGTTGAGGTGTGGCCGTTTGCTAGCAACAAGCCTCGAAAGGCAAATTTACTTAGCGAAACCAATATGGAGGATGAAGTGGCTGCGTTGTTGACCAACTTTCACAATTGCTTGTACTGCGGCATGTTGATAAATCATCCGCAAATTACTCCAATGTGGTAGCTTAAATACGCAAAGCATGCCCTAAAGCATGCGAATGGTACGTTGTCCTATGTTTTGTTGCAATTGCAACACAACCCTTCCATTTTCTTTGTGAGGGGGAAGAGGTGAGGGTGCATTTGAGTTCGTGGCGTCCCTAGCGCAACTTGTTCCAATCTGCTCGTTCTTGTGCATCAGTTTTTCCTTGTCGAATTCAAAGAGTTCCATCAAGACGTTTGTTTCTCGGGTTCGGCCCGTGCAAAGCTTGAATCTCGGGTATGCGAGCCTTGTATCGGCTAGCGAGCCTAGGGTATTGAGACTCGATCGATTGTCCCTTCTTCGCGCTCTCATGTTTCCTCCGTTCTAACTTCGAATTGCACAGACGTTCGGTTCAACATTACACTTTCTTGTGGTCTATGGAATGTTGTAGTTTAACTAGTCAAACTCATCGCGGTTCTACCGATTGTGGTGAAAAGCCAAAGGAAAGAAGAAATGGATATTCGTTCAAGACAAAAACGGAAAGAAGAGAGCGCCATGGACCAATCGGAAGATGCATGACCAAAAGAAGCAAGTTTAAATAAATTCATGGCTCATTGTAAAGGTTCCAGTAAAGTCAGAGGAAGAATGAATCCAAAGGGTAGCGTGCACGAGGTGTGCCATTACCTACCCGAAACCACCCAACTTGGATGAAGTTCACTAGAAAAGCAACCCACCGCCTACTATATCTCCACCAAGACCACCCGTGCAAGCCACGAGGCCCATGAACACGGATTCTTCGTTTCGAATGTCCACTACCCATGCCTAATTGGAGGGCCTTACGCCCATCGACAATGAAGAAAGTCGAAGGATTCTTGGAAGTCGAACTGGCGGCGGGGTTCGGACGATTGCCAGGTTGTTCACCTTCATTCGGACGGGGTCACTGCAGGGCCGGTGTTCAACACACCAGTGTGACGGTGTGAAGGTGTCCAGCAGGCCATTCGAAATTCACTGCCCTCTCCATGCAACACTGTACAGCTTTTTGAATCAGTAGAAGACATCAACGTATGTCTGCATCCAGAGATACCTGCTTTTTGCGAAACAGACTGCAGAAACTCGTATGAAAAGCTCCTTCCAAACATCCTAGAGTCCACGTCACTATCAGAGAGAGGCGAGCTTGAATTCGGAGCCACAATCCACGATGGAGAGAAGGTTTTGATGGACGAATGCAACAATAAAGATGGGAACTTTCTTTGAAGGTATTGATGTATGCATTGATTAGTATGAAGGTTACAAAATTGGAGGAATTGACCAAGGAGATCACCAAGGACAAGCATCCTCCTTTTTGGATTCTGGAGAATACCTGCAGACAAGCATTTGACACTGGTGTCATGTCAGATCTTCTTGCAACCATTTTTTTGGCTCACATAATCCTATCATATGGCATAGCCAAGGACACTGACATTCACAGTACAGATCACATGGATTCTTCTTTGTTTGTTTCCAAAGGCCCTTCTATTCTTTCCAGAGACAACAAGGCATTTAGGAGCATTGCGTCCAGACAATCAAGTAAGACAGGCTGTGATCTCAGTAAACTCGGAGCGTCACTTGCTCGCACATTTCATGTTTTTGATTCTGCTATTGGGGTCAGTATCATGACAGCTTTGCTGAGGGTGTGTGCCCTTTTGAAGCTCCATCAACTCATCCCGGGTCTACAAAATTGCACTCAAACTCTCGCAAATTTGATCCAGGTACTGTATTTCCGACCAGGCACTCTGCAGGCCAGAAACTTTTGGTCGTGGAGAAGGGTGTTTTTTCTCGCAGCCATGCCATACAGCAAAATGGGCATAAATGAAACACCTGTTGTTGAGGGTTTTTTTTGGAGAGGACGTAACCAGTTGGGAAGCAAGGAGACTCATGAAAATAAAAGTTCAAAATCCTGGGGTGCTTGTGCGTTGTGCTCCAAGGATAATGCTTGGCCTACGTTCACTGAATTAAAGGCTCCAGTTTGTAGCAATGAGACTGGAAGGATAAAGCTTTCACCATTCACAGGTGCAGAACGATCTAGGCTCAACAACAGGATGTGTGATCCATGCAAAAGTTGCAAAAGCTGTGCAGGATGTGACATTGATGCAGAAATAGTAAAAGCTGGCGGTTCTTCACAGCACCTTTTTCTCCGTACAACGGACTTTGCAGGTGTTCAACATTTGGCACTTGTGGGGAACAAACAAGTGCGAAGAAGATGGTGGCAGCCAATACAAAACGCAGAGCCTGTCCGCTTACTGTCTTCATACTGTGGTCTAGATGATATTGTTGCTACTGAAAGAGTGGGAAGCCTGCGCAGCGTGGTGTTGC
>JBBULP010000273.1:0-17249 GCA_038048775.1 Picocystis salinarum | reverse complement strand
CAATATGTAAAATCACTTTCCATCTTGCGTCGTTGTGGTGTGCGCCACCAGCTTCGCCGCCTCCCAGCCTTCTCCTCGAAGCCGCCTCCGTCTTCTCGTAAGTCCTGAGCCCGCATAACGCTACACTCGTGTGCTTTCAAAACAGTCATGGATCGCCTCTTCATTTTTCAACTTTGACGTTCCTACTTCACGCAAAGAGTAGTGGAGTGAGTTTATCACTCCGTTTGTTTCAGCGTCATTTGAATTGTTTCTCCTTCAACTTGTAAGACGAGGTTGTTCTGTCAGTCCACCATACGCTACCTGTCCCAATCGCAACGATGCCAAATTCTTCGCGATGTCCATGGAACTCGTCCGTGGGTATCATGTCGTGTGTTTGCACCTCCGCATTCATCTCAACCTCGCCCATCCTCCCGGTTTTCTCAATCCTGCTCTTTCTCCCTGGCTTGCCATCTTGACCCAAAACCTTGCATCTCTTTCGTTGCCTCCACAGCTCCACCATCTTGATCCGCTTTTCTATTTCTTTCGCTCGCCATCGATGTCCATCGTTCGCTTTTCCAATTGTGTTCAACAAGGTTGGGAGTCGCCACACATACATACCCAGCCCTGGACAAGATATCGATATCTTTCTCCGAAATCTCGGTGCACAGAAGGAAGGTATCGATCCGCTGGAACCTAGCATCCATGGACCATTGCCCAAGGCCAGGCTGGCCCAATCGAAACGTCGTGCAAGATATCGATTAAGTGGTCCTGAACGTATCGAATGTTCATCGATATCTTGCCTCCAAGGACGAACCTTCGCCTCCCAGTTCGAACGGTGCTTCGAAGCGCGCGCGCCATGGATCCTTTCCACCGCGCAGAAGCACTGCTGATGAAGCACTGGAACGTGAAGGAGATGCGAGAGGGCCAGAAAAAAGCCGTGGAAGCCTTCTTGGAACGAAAGGACACGCTGGTCGTGCTACCAACTGGAGGTGGCAAGTCCCTCTGCTACCAGCTGCCAGCCTTGATGTGTCGTCCATCCGTGAACCTGGTCGTGTCACCGCTCATCTCGCTGTGCAAGGATCAAATGGATTCTTGCAGACAGATGGACATTCCCGCTGCTTCCTGGAACGGTCAGCTCGGCAGAACGGAGAAGGAAGAAATCCTGGCCAAACTTCAAGCAGAAGAACCAAAGGTTTGCTTGCTTTACGTGACGCCTGAAGGATTGCAATCCAATCAGCTGCTGGAAGTTCTGAAGGGAATATATCGCAGGGATCTACTCAGGTGTTGCATTGTCGATGAAAGCCACTGCGCCTATTCTTGGGGTCATGATTTTCGGCCGGCCTACCTTAGAATATGTGATCTGAGGGACCATTTCCCCAAAATTCACTTCCAAGCTTTGACGGCCACTGCCACGGAAAAGGCAAGGCAGGGGATTGTCGAGGCCCTGAAACTGGTCGATCCCATCATCATCGAGCGCAGCTTCAATCGCCCCGAATTGGAGTATACAGTGCGCTACAAGGACTTCATTGACAAAGAGAGAGGACCGTCGGGGAGCATTGATGACCTTGCCAAGTTAGTCCGAATGAAAGAAGGATCTGGTATTGTCTATTGCAGAACGCGAGACACGTGTGAAAAGCTTGCTGAGCAGCTTGCAGACAGGGGGGTGATTGCGTATGCATACCATGCTGGGATGTCGAGTACCAGACGATTGAAGGCGCAACAATATTGGGTATGCTCAGATGAGGACGTGATTGTTGCAACAATTGCGTTTGGGATGGGAATAAACAAGCCTGATGTTAGATATGTCATCCATTGGAACTGCCCTGCGACCCTGGAAAACCTTGCACAGGAATCAGGCCGTGCAGGACGCGATGGCCAGCCAGCCTCTTCAGTGGTATATGCAGGCTTGGAAGACCTAGAAGACCTCTGCAAACTGCAGGGTTCAAACCGAGAGAATGTGCAAAAAGTGTACCAATATTGCTCAAGTCACTCTTGTCGTCGAGCAGCGCTTCTGCGCCATTTTGGCGAGGAGAGGTCTTGCGGTCCAGGAGACCTTCCATGCGACATTTGCGCGGGGGAAGAAGGGCCGAAGCGGAGCAGCATCAAATTTGCGAGCTTGGCCGAGACGGGGACTGCCACTTCACCGGTGCGCCCCTCTTGCAAGGAGAGGGAGCCCACACCCGTTCTTCGCACGAAGCCACTTTTGAAGCCGAGGTTCCCTCCACGAAAGGCGATCACCAAGAGCACCACGATTCTGCAAGGCACAAAGCTTCCACCACAACCGGGTTATCGCGTGCCCGGTTTGAGGAAGAAGAAGGTGCTGAAGGAAAGCAATTGATCTGCCTTCCACGTGTGCACTTTGCACGCTTGGGTGTGTGTTGTCCTCCTGTTCACACCGTCATTTGGTGGGCGCTTCCGATCCCGTGCTTTTCCTCGCGCCTGCTTTGGCGATCCACTGTCCTTGGGACGCTTGGGTGCGTCCTTCGCGTCGCAGCTGCTGCACCAGTTCGTCTTGCGTCATCGATTGCAGCTTGGGAATTTCTTCGGCGTAGTCTTGAATTTCGAAGTTGGTGGTGGCCTGTTTCATGCTTTGGGCGTTGTGCAGTTCGCACCACAGCATCATTTTGTCGTAGGCACGTGCTGCTTCTTCTTCTCGATCGAAGCATCCGAGGGAGGTAGGTTTCCCTGCTCTTCGAAACTGCGCCTCCCACCTCCTCGTGGGAAAGGTTTGATGCACACCGCGGTACTTGGACGTGTACGTCCGGCCTGATCCGCTTCCTTTCGGCTTGCTGCTCTTGTACGTCTTCTGTGCGCTGTGCTTGTTCCTTCCTTCTCCTTCCTTCCGTTCGGCGTCGAAGCACGTGTCTTCCCAACGATTCACGTGGATGGGCGTCCCGCGACGCGCCAGGAACTCGTCCACGAGCTTGTCCAGCACGTGCGCCTCGCCATGGCTCCCTTCCTGTCGTCCCTCGCGTCGCGCCACGATGGAAGGTGCGCCGACGAAGGTCCGTGATGCGCGCTGCAGACGCTCGTCCATCCCACCTGTCGACGTTTCCACATGAAAGGACAACTGCAGCTGCATTTGAAAACATCACCTGTCGGTCCACCACAAATGATAGTGAAAGTGAACAGAAGTTCCCACCACTACGCGACTCGTGCGACGAACCACCGAGCGGCGGGTGCACGCACCGATGCGGTGCAATGGCAGAGGAAGAAGAAGCACCCGTGCGTGTCGACGGTGGTGTTTCTTTACACCACGCGAATTGGATGCGCGTGCGACGTCGTAGACTTCACGGGAGGACAATCTTGCATAGACAAGCCAATTGCATACGGACACGTTGTTCTCAAGTGCTCCTCGCGTGCACAGGTTGGCTTTCGATGCTCATGTGCCTGCACTGGAGACGTCATCGCGTTTCCCAACAAATTTATTTGATAACGCAGTCCGAAGAATTTTGGAAGCTTTCATCGCACCATCTTTTCTTGCACGTCAACGATACAACCAAGGCCAACCACTCATGCGCCCCTAACAAACATACACGCAATTAGAGACAAACAAAGGCAAGCGAGCACAAAATCGGACAGGAGGGGATGGAAAGAAAGGAGAAGATATACACGCCCGGTACACACGGAGACGATGTTGTTCACCATCTCTCACGTCCTCGTACATGGCACCACCAATGGACATCCGTTCGTGGTACAAAAGTACGACGACTATGTCCCCGTCCAGGGACACTGCACATGGGACACACCGGGTTGTGCGTGCTCGTCTCGGTTCCATCATTCCACTAGATCCACGAACGTTTGCAGCGACAGCAAGGAGGTGCCATCCTTGGCCATTTCTCGCTCCGCAAGCACCTTCGTCTTGGACTGCAACACACATGTCCATGGCAAGAAGGAAGGTTCGACCTCCCAGCTGGGAGAATCTTCTCTGGGAAGGTGGATCCCTGGACGCCCCATCGAGACGAATCGCGAGAGATCTCGTTTCTGTGGAGAAGGTATCGATGATTGTGCAGGGAGACATCGATGCGACGGCCCAGGCGGTGTTCGCCATTCGCAACGACGCGCGGGATCGCTGCGCGCTGCTCTTCCAACGTGGAAGACGCGCAGATGGATTGGAAGGGACAGAAGCTGGCTGAGAAGCTGTACCGATGGATCCTCGTTGTCACCACGGTCTTCGGATTCGCCGTCGGATACTGGCAAGAAGACTTCGCGCTCATGATGCAGATCCTCGCTGCGGGACTGGCGTTGGCTTGCGTGGTACGTGCTGCAAATCCTCGTGTGCGAAGGAAAGGAACGAAACGAGAGGAAACGGAACCGAACTGACCGTGCCAACCGTCGATTGTTGTCGCAGATCTGCATTCCAGATTGGCCGTTCTACAGTCGAAACCCCATCAAGTGGATACCAGTCTCGAAAAAGCCGAAGAAGAACACTGATTGAATTGCACGACGGTCCACCGTGGAGTACTTCTGCTGCTGTGGACCGCTCTGCACTCGTGCACGGAAGCGTTGGACGTCATTGAAACGGACGGCCACTTGCACCGGATGGAAGCGCACCACGTGCACGAAGTCACGCGCACGGTATGCTGGTCGAGTTCAAGCGTGCACGTGCTCCACTCGAATGAAATTGCGACGATGCTGCGACGTTGCAGCCGTTGGGCCATTTTTGCGCATTGGTTATCTCGACGGCTCCAACATCGTTCCCAACGTGTGCAAGTCTGCACGAGCAAGACCTCGTCTCAATGGAAGGCCATCCTTGCCATGCAAATGCAATGTAGAACGAGAAGTTTCGTATTTGTCAAGCTGGAGCTGTGTTTGTGCACGAGACGAGCACGACGGGGTAGGTTCGATGGGTGCTTCTTCACCTAGTCATGCCTTCTCCATTCACCGGTGCGACGACGTGTCGATGCAACTTTTCCAACCACGACGTGCCTTCCAATTGCACCTTGCATTGCAGGAAAGCTCTCCGACCCATCTCTCTTTTCTTTCATCCCTTGGATCTCAAAGCGGTGCCATAAGCTATGTCCAACACAATGTGCTTGCGTTCCTCGCATCAGCTTCTCCCACATTAGGATCAAGTACTCCTACGTGGCGCAACTTGTTTAGTTTCAAGATTCTATCGCTTGTGGCTTGCATGCATTGAGATACGAGGTTCATCGTGCTTTCGAACCAAGCCGTTGAAGATGCGTTATTTCCAACACCTCTCGCAACATGTTACCGTAGATGAAAGGTTTGAGGAGATTCACGGTCACAAGCACCTTTCGTTTCGCACCATCGAAGGATGTCCTTGTCATAGCGACGCTTTTGGAATTGAAACGGCATGGCCATTCGTTCCACCGGGTTTGCATTACTGAAATCAAACGAGGGGTGTCATAGATACGCTCTTGCGATTGCATGGCAAGTTTCCAAGGCAAATTTCCTCCTCGCATCGCAACGTTCGTCCCCTCTCGGAGGCGTTCCGTCTTCGCAACGTTCCACTTGGCTTGTTCCTCCACAACCTCCGGCGTTTCCGCGGCGATGGCGCTCGTCCACGTCGCACAAGCCGCTTCTCTCTTCGTTTCGTGTGATTGCTTCTTTCCATGGATTCGTGTCGTGGAGCCCAAACCACTCCAAGAAGACGTGGAGAGAATTTTCTCGCAGGCGGTCGCGTCCATCGCATCGCCGCGACGAACGCGCGCTTGCGCGTCGCACAGGCGGATCCATCGGCGCACGAACGCCATGTCCACGCCTGCGAGGAAGGTGTGCGAAGGAGGCGAACCGCGACGCGCGCGAAGGAACGAAGGAACGGACGCGCTGCCTGCGGTGCTCGGGACGAAGCTGACGAGCTCGCACATGGATGCACGTCTTCGAAACGCAGCGCCTGATCCGCGATTACAAGAGGATGCAGAAGGATCCGCCGCAAGGCATCAGCGCGTCTCCGAACGAAAGCAACCTCATGGCGTGGAATGCGGTCATCTTTGGACCTGAAGAAACCGTGTGGGATGGAGGTGAGGTGGAATGGCGATGCGAGATTTCCCGCTCGGCACGTCGCACGTGCCGAATCCTGCCCGTGCGATGAGGTGTTGGTGCTGACTGGATCACTGTGCGCTTGAACGTGTGGCTGGACGGCCCAACCATCCGGACGACGCGGCTCGGTGGCCTCCTCGAGGGCACAGGAACCTTCAAGTTGACCCTGCAGTTCACCGAAGAGTACCCAAACAAAGCTCCCACCGTGCGCTTCCTTTCCAAGATGTTCCACCCAAACAGTACGTCGTCCACGACGAATGTCGACGTCCCGATTGTGAGCTGCAAATAAGCTTTGTGCTGACCACCGGGTGCGTGTGCTTTGGCAACTACAGTATACGCAGACGGCCAAATATGCCTAGATATCTTACAAAACCAGTGGAGCCCCATCTACGATGTGTCGGCCATATTGACTTCGATACAATCCCTTCTTTGCGACCCCAATCCAAATTCCCCTGCCAATTCAGAAGCTGCAAAGCTATTCTCCGAAGACAAGAGGGAATACAATCGGAAGGTGAAAGAAATAGTCGAGGAATCCTGGATGACCATGGAAGCCGACAATAAAGGCAAAGAAAAGAAATAAAAACGATGCTCATACACTGCACAGCTTCTGTAGCAGCAGAACTCCTTGCTTCAATCCACCAACAGCCTCTTTTCAATGGCACCCAAGGCATCTTGGGTTATTATTAGCGTATCCTTCCTAAGAATATCGTAAACATTCAGGCCTTGCACAGGAATGGCATCTACTCCTGGCACATTACGCAAGGCTCTCCGTATTCCAACATCCATCTCTTCCCCTACTCCGCTGCAGACACCTGGACCGGCCACATCCACAAATAGCACTGAATTCCGTTGCGCTTCTGGCAGCAGAGTAGAAAGATTTTCAAGGAGGGTTTTTGTTTTGTATTCTGGCAAGGCAAGATCATTTATGACCAGAAGCCTGCCTTCTGCTGCCTTTGCAGACAAGGCCACCTTGAGTCCGAGCCGTCGTACCTTTTTCTGGAGTTTGTGTGCATGACTACGGACCACGGGTCCATGTGCCTTCCCTCCACCCCGAAACTGTGGTGCTTTGGCTGTGCTGTGCCTAGCTCTTCCCGTACCTTTTTGCCGGTACATTTTCCTGTTGGATCCGCTCACTTCACCGCGCGTCTTGGTCTTGTGATTGCCCCCTCTCCGTTTGGCGAGCTGCCATCGGACGACGCGGAACACAATGTCTCTGCGCAGGGGGACATCGAATATCTCGCCCAGAAGCGTTGCCACTCCTACCTGGTTCCTTTTGAAATCAATCACAGGATAGGCCATGTCCTGCATCATGCCTGCAACGTATTACACTCGTCAGCCTCGGAAAAGGAGGGTCCAGGTCCATGGCCTTCCTCGAAAGCCGATACACAAGTTCGCTGGACGGTCCGTCGCGACGCATTCGATCCGCGAATCCACTCGAAAGGCTCACCTTGATCGTCCGGCACGGTTTCGCGCGGCAAGGACGCGTTCTGGAGCTGCGCCACGGCCACGTTGGGCGAAGCACACATCCCACAGGTCCAGGCTGCACTCGTCTTCCGGCTCCACGTCCTCGAGCGCAGCGCCTGCGCGTCCAGGTCGCATCCTGCCATCGTCGGCGCCTTCGTGGCGGCCATCACACCACGTGCCATCCGCGCAAGCGCACGCGAGCTGCGCGCCAGCATCGTCGATGCTGCCGTCCAAACCCTACGAAGTGGAAGAGGAAACAGGAACGAACCTTCGTGTTGTTCCCACGAACAAGCTCGTGTGAGACACTGCAACCGAAGCTCCACAACACAACGGACAACAATGCGACGGACGCGTGGTTGTTAGGTGCAAGAAGCGTCCGAATTTGCTTCCACTTTGCAAGGGTATGCCGTTGTCTTCGTGGATGGGAATGCGCAACGACAAAGTATGTTGCGCTTTGCGAATGATGAAGAGAAGGTGTTCAAGCAATTGGGCGATGACAGGGGCATCTCTCCTCGACTTGAGACGACCGCAAAGTTTGACAAAGCCGCATTGTGCTAGCCATGGGTTGCTTGAAACTTACCGAAGACGACAACATCGCACTTCATTAGGACGTGACACGTGGAGGTGATGAAGCGCCTCTCCTCGAGCATGACAAGGAAATTGCAAGCTTAGACGATGCCCATCTTGTTCGTGGAGAACTTTGCAACACCGACCCCGGAGAAGAACGTCTCCGAAAAATCTTCCAACGTTGGCTAGTTTGTCCCGTTGAAGTATTGGCCCCCTCGCAAAGCCGATCCCAAAGGAATCACATTTTGGGTGACAAGATCGACGCGCGTTGCAAGAGCTCCTTCCTTGTCTCTACCATACGGAAAGGACTTGTCATTGACGAGACTGGTGGACGCAAAGAAAACCACTTTCTTTGATGCTGCCTTCGTAGGATCTCTTCCAGTGAGAATGATACCTACTCGACTCTCTAGAAATTGACACGTGCTCTAGGCGCGGTCTGTCCACGTCGTTTGGTGTGTTTCGAACACTTTTCTAGCGACGTCGAGTCGATTGTTTCCCACTTCAAGGGCCTAATGACGAAGAAAGAGAGATTACAAGCGACCAGGAGCTGTCGGTAACGGTGATGCGAATGATTCGTTCGAGACCACTTCCAATCGCTTCTCCTTTGGCCCTAC
Organism: Picocystis salinarum; assembly: GCA_038048775.1. Classification (NCBI taxonomy): domain Eukaryota; kingdom Viridiplantae; phylum Chlorophyta; class Picocystophyceae; order Picocystales; family Picocystaceae; genus Picocystis; species Picocystis salinarum. The sequence continues at coordinate 8,622 of JBBULP010000273.1, read as the reverse complement.
CGCAAGTTCAAAGACGTCACATGCCTCCGCAGAGGCGGTTGACAAATCCACGCGTCGTGCTTCATCAAGCTCGATCGTTGTACGTCGCATGGGCGTCTTGTTACTCGTCTTGCATTTGCCTCCCTCATGGTTGGATCTTTCGTGCGAGGACCAGGTTTCCAGGTCTGTCTTTTCCTTTGGAAGCCTCGGCTTGATCGGGTACGAAGGAGGTTTGAACCCGAGAGAATCTCCAATTGCCCCGACGTGAAACCGAAGAGACCCTGCAAGAGAGGGCTGTCGAGACCACATTGCGAAGCCAGGAGAGTCACCAACGTGCGTCGACGCGCGTCGAAATGGGATCGACCATGGATTTCTGGAAGTTCCTCAAAGTGTTGGTGGGAAATCGAGAGGTGTGGATCATGCGTGGGGTCCTGCTGGCCGTCTTCGCAGTCGTCTGGCTGGTGTACATGTGGTGGGCAGGATTCCTTCGGAGAAAGCCCAAAGCTTTGAAGCCTGGAGAAACCGTGCACTTTGCACTCATTGACAAGAAAGACGTCTCTCACGATACCAGGAGGCTACGGTTCGAACTTCCAAGCAAGGATCATATCCTGGGTCTGCCCGTCGGCAACCATTTCTCCATCAGCTTCAAGGACAAGGATGGCAAGACCGTTTCAAGACCATACACGCCCACCAGCTCCGACGACGAGCGGGGATACGTCGACTTAGTGGTGAAAGTGTACAAGGCAAACGTGCATCCAAAGTTTCCTGAGGGTGGAAAGATGTCCCAATACCTGGATCAACTTACGATAGGCGAGAAAATCGCTGTGGAAGGTCCAAAAGGACGCATCCAATACATGGGACGAGGGGTGTTTTCTGTGAAGCAGCTTCCACGCGATGGCGGCGGCCGCGTGAACAAGCCCTGCAAGCACATTGGGATGATTGCAGGAGGGACAGGCATCACGCCCATGGTGCAGATCATGGTTCAGATTGCCAAGGACGTAGGAGACAAGACCAAGGTTTCCCTGTTGTTTGCCAATCAAAGGGAAGACGACATACTCCTCCGACACGACATCGACCTGTTGTGCAAGCAGTTTGGATTCGACGTCTGGTACACTTTGGACCATCCTCCAAGCAACTGGAACTACAGCACTGGATTCGTGGATGCAAAGATGATGATGAAGCACCTTCCTCCACCAGGTCCGGACACTCTCTTATTATTTTGCGGACCACCCATGATGTTCAAGCACGCCGTCCTTCCCGCGTACAAGGACCTTGGCTACACGAAAGACATGCACTTGGAGTTTTGAACCTTGTGGATCCTGCATCTGCACGCATGTCCTTGTCACCGATCTGCCACGGTTCTGCCGTGTGTGGTTGTTGCCTCCAACACCCCCTTCCATCCCAGCTCTGCACGTGCACTGCATCCATCCCTACCTTCTCGAGTTAACCTCCGAGTTTACGACCAGGACCGCCCCTCCCCTTCCCTCCTGTGTTCTTCGCTCGTCCATCGATACCTTGGCTTGGAGATCTCGATCTCTCCGCCTGCGCCGCCACCCACGAGAGGGTTTGTGCGACGACGAGTGCATTCGTGCGACGACGAGCGCGACGTGTGCAGGTTTCGGCGGCTTTCGAGCACGATGAGGTGCGCCACGGATCGCACGAAGGCGTCGAGGAGGCGCAGGAAGGCGTGCGGAAGCTGACGCGTGTGCCACGTGCACGAACGAGCGCAGCAAAGTGGGTGCGGACGCGCTGATGGAGGCGATCGAGAAGATCGTCCAAGCCTCCGAAGAGAAGAAGAGGAACTTCACGGAGACGATCGAGTTGCAAATCGGTCTGAAGAACTACGATCCGCAAAAAGACAAGCGTTTCAGTGGAACCGTCAAGCTGCCGTTCGTGCCGCGTCCGAAGATGAAGGTGTGCGTGCTGGGAGACGCCGCCCACTGCGACGAGGCCAAAGCCATCGGCGTGGACAGCATGGACGTCGCTGCACTCAAGGCGATGAACAAGAACAAGAAGCTGGTGAAGAAGCTGGCAAAGAAATACCACGCATTCTTGGCCTCCGAAACCGTCATCAAGCAGATCCCTCGTCTGTTAGGTCCTGGCCTCAACAAGGCCGGTAAGTTCCCAACCCTAGTGACGCACAGGGAACCCCTGGAAGGCAAAGTCAACGAAGTCAAGTCTTCCATCAAGTTTCAGCTGAAAAAGGTGCTGTGCATGGGCGTGGCCATCGGAAATGTTGAAATGGCACCCAAGGAAATCGCGGTCAACGCACAGATGTCGATCAACTTCTTGGTTTCGTTGTTGAAGAAGAACTGGCAGAACGTTCGCGTGCTGTACCTGAAGAGCAGCATGGGAGCTCCCATTCGGCTCTACTAGTGTGGCTGTTCTGCAGAGCGCCAAGGGTTCTTCTGGAACCTTTCGTTTGATCTCCGGGGATCAGACGGTCCAACCAACGCACTGCAGCTGCACATAGCAGCCCCCCAGGCAAGCTGGGAATTCTCGAACGAGAAGGGGCGCGGCCACTTGTGTGCTTGGGAGCTCAGCAGATATTTGTCAAACTTGTGCTTGATACATGTAGGAAACAGTGCCAGAACTCTGTAAGAATAAATTACACGGTTCTTTCCTTTTTGTTGCTGCCAACCACCTGGGAGCTACGACTCTCCCATGGGCCCTACTTTTATTGTTCCTCCTCCCGTTGATCCGAGGCCGAATCGTTCAACGAACAGCAGACCACTGCTTTCTGATGGCCAGAATAGATGCGAATAGCCTCTCCGCTCGATAGATCCCAGAGCCTAGCCGTGGTGTCGGACGATGCTGTGACCATGTATGCCGCATCTACCGAGAAAACACAATCCCACACCCATTTTTGATGTCCCTTCAGCTCTTTTTCAAGCTTAAATCCATCCAAATTCCAGAGCTTCACTGTCTTGTCACTGGATGCTGTGGCCAGGTACTGGACATCTGGACTCAAGAGGCACTTGAGTATGTACCCGTTGTGAGCATTCAACTTGTGCAGTGGCTCAAAATGGGTGGCCATGGTAGACTCCCTCAAGAGCCTCCACACGTAGCACGTGCCATGGTTGTTCGCTGCCACAACCAGGCTGGCGTCCGAGGCAACGGATATGGACCTCACTGCTGTTCCCACCTCTGGCACGAGTTCACAGCTGCAAGAATTTGCGGTGAGATCCCAGACCCTTATGTTCCCATGTTGATCCCCTGATATCAGCTCTCCCTGGATGCACGTCACGTTTAAACCAGCCCTGGTCAGCATCGCCTCATTGGAATTCAAGATGTGATTTCCTAGAAGTTCTCATGCCGCACGACATCATCCTCTACAATCACCTACCTGGTTCGGATGGAGAACCACCGTGTTGACCGATGCCCTACTTTCGTACTCCCTTTGGCATCCAGGTGCTCTCATGTCCCATATTTTTACGGTACCGTCTTCCGAACCAGAATACAACCACTTGGAATCTTTCTGAAATCCTACTGCAGTCACGTTCCCGGTGTGTCCTTCGAATGTGGCCACTGGTTGCGGGTTGTTCGAATTCACGTCGTACAATTTGATGTGCGGATTGCCTGCAGCCGCCAGATGCCTTTTATCTGGCGTGATCTCCAATCGGTTCACTTGCTGTTCGATGGCCGACACCCATTCCTCGTCAGCTTCTCCACCACTCTCTTGGTCCGAGCATTTCGTGGCCACCTCGTCCTCGCACACGCACCGACTCGGTGTATTGGAGCGTCCGGTAGCAGATGCCGCTTGTGGCTTCCCAGAAGCGGATCGTGTGGTCGTATCCCGACGTAGTGAGCACCACGGATGGGCTCGGCATGGCCGTCCGCGTCGGCGGAACCGCCTCGTCGGTCGAGTGATGCAACTGAACACCCAGAAGACTAGGAGGCTCGAATCCCTTTTGATTGGAGAAACCGTCCCGATAGACCCGAACCGTGTCGGGTTCAAACCCGATCGGTTCGGGTTCAGGCCACGAGAACACACCTTCGTGTTACGTGCAAGTGGCCATGGCTTTTGGCCATGGCGAACCGTGGTCGCATCCACGTGCGCACGAGAGCAAGAGCAGACCGCCGAAACAGAAGGCACGGATGCCATGCTAGGAACGTACGACGTGGCGGCGAAGGTGGTCGCTCGCAAGAACGGGTGGTGCACGTTGGCGGAACGGATGCATCCCACGCTAAACAACGTGCCCAACTTCTCGATCCGTGCAAGGGGGGTGCGAATCGCTTTCGAATTTCAAGAACGCTTGTGCAATCACACGTTTGAGAGAACCGTTACTTGTTCACGCTTGGAAATCCGGTGGAGCCTCAATTGCGAATCCTCTCCTTGTAACCAGAAAGAAAATCATCAAGGACTTGCTTGTCGATGAGAGAGCGGTGGAGAGTGTGTGCCTGCCTTGCGTGCCAAGCGCAAAGGACGTGAATGATCGGATTCACCATCGAGAACGAAACGCCCGCGGACCGCATTCTCCACGACACCCCATCTTTAGATCCGTTTGCAGGGCTCTCGTCTTGAGACTTCAATATCGATGATTGTGCGTCGATGTGGCGGTTCAATGTGGCAACTAGAGAAGCGCAAGCCCCAATTTGTGTCCAAAGTCGCAAACCTTATGCAAACGCTCCTTTCCATTTGTGCGTGTGATTCCATTCTCCAACACCGATGTCCATCGTGCTCCGATGGCCGCTTGCGCGCACGCGTCCCCCTCGCGTTCTTCAACCTCGCGCACCGCAACCACGGGACGAGCGTGCTGCTTTCCCACGCCGTCTTCGAGGTTGGCTAGCATGCGTGGTGGTGGATGGAAGCTTCCACTGCTCCAAGCTCTTCGTGTGGATGGCTTTGCCATTTGATCGATCGAGGCCGCGGGGGATCCTGGGACGAACTACACGAAACGTAACGGAAAAAACGTCTTTCCAGCATCGTCTGAAAACATCCCACGGCCGCCACGGCCGTCGCGATTTTCGCGTCCGTCGGTGCACGTTTCGCGCGTCTGTTGAACCGAGATATTCGTAACAATCCTGTTGGAACCGCAAACGGAGCGTCTTGCATCGCGCGCCTTTCGCTTTGCGCGGACGCCCAGACCCCGCGTGTGCCGTTCAGACGACCCTCCGATCTCGCAATTCGGTCTTTCTTCCTTTTTCTCGCACCTTTTTGTGTTCCATCCAGTGGGGTTTGACAGGGTGTAAAAGAAGGCGCACGAACCACCGTTCATCACTTCGCGCATCCACGTGAACGAAGCGCGCGTCCGAGGACTTCGCGTCGCCGATGTTCGCTCAATCGCGCCGTCCGAGCGTGCAGGAATCCAGAAGGACCTTACGAAACCACCTGCTGCTGCTGGGCGGCTGGATCGCGGTGGTGCGAGCCACGCCATACGTGCTGCAAGCCATCCAGTCCACCAGGACGAGCTCGGAAGGCAACTGAGCGGATCGAAGGAACGTCTTGGAAGCACGTGGAGCAGCCTTTGCCTTCATGTGCGGTATCTTTGGATTCCTGACCTTCTGCACGCCGCTGGAAAGGGAGGTCATCTTACGTCGGCTCGTCGAAGGTCTCCAACGCTTGGAATATCGTGGGTATGATTCTGCTGGACTTTCCTTCGACAGCAATGGTCAGCCAACCGTGGTCAAATCCAGAGGGAACATTGCCAAACTGATAGAAGAGCTCGATGCAGTGGTGGAACAGAATGGAATCGACCTGAAAGAAACCATTGACACGCACGTGGGCATTGCACACACCCGTTGGGCCACCCACGGGGTTCCATCGCCCACCAACAGCCATCCGCATGTGTCGGACCCCGAAAACACCTTTGTTGTCGTGCACAACGGCATCATCACCAACTTTGAGGCGCTGAAGAACTTCCTAACCAAAGAAGGGTACGCTTTCTACTCGGACACTGACACCGAAGTGATCCCGAAACTGGCAAAGTACATCTACGACAAAACTACAGAACCCATGACATTCCCAGAGCTTGTCCAGCAAGTCATGAAGCAGCTGAATGGAGCATATGCCCTGCTCTTCAAGAGCACAAAGTATCCCAATGAGCTGGTGGCCTGCAAACTTGGAAGCCCGCTCATCCTGGGTATCAAGGAAAGCCCCATGATGCAGAAGGATGCTACGGATGTTACCATTAAGGATGCAGATACCCTTGCATCAAAGCATCATGCCAGCATTCACGGGGTGGAGTACTTTCTTGCGTCAGATGCTGCTGCAGTTGTGGAACACACCAAACAGGTGATGGTGTTGGAGGACAGAGATGTTTTACACATCAAGAGCACAGGGGACTTTGAGGTATGGCACCCGTCTGGGACATTGGTTGATGGAGCTCTGTTGCAGGAGAATATGCAACATGTGACCCGTGCCATTGACACACTGCAATTGGAGGTGACGCAGATCATGAAAGGAAACTATCCTCATTACATGCTCAAGGAAATCCATGAACAGCCGGACAGCGTGACGATGACACTGAGGGGTAGAGTTTTGCTTCAGAGGGAACAAGATTCCGTGACAAAGGACAGCAATGAAATTTGTATGGCACCTCACTCACCCCACTCGTTTGTTCATGCTGTGGCTGAGCATCCTCCACAGGCAGTTGCAAGTTTTGACAAGCCCGTTTTTGGTACAAAGAGGATCGTACTGGGTGGATTGGTGGACTTTCTCAAGAGTATCCGCCAATGCCGGAGATTCCTTTTTGTTGGGTGCGGGACTAGTTACCATGCTGCTTTAGCAGCCCGTTCCTTGATGGAGCAACTAGCAGACATTCCTGTGCAGATGGAACTTGCGAGTGACATGGTTGATCGAAGAGCGCCAATCTATCGGGACGACACTGCAATCTTTGTTTCACAGAGTGGGGAGACTGCAGACACACTGAGAGCCCTGGAGTACGCTAAGACATGCGGTGCGCTTTGTGTGGGGGTGACTAACACTGTTGGCTCAGCCATTGCTCGCATGACTCATTGTGGAGTGCACATCAACGCTGGGGCAGAGATTGGTGTCGCCAGCACAAAGGCCTATACCAGTCAAATAGTTGTCATGGTGATGATGGCCCTTGCCTTGAGTGAAGATTCGATGTCCAAGCATCACTCTCGAAATCGCATCATGGACGATCTTGTTGCACTCCCGGATGCTGTGCGAGATGTTTTGAAGCTGGACAGGGAAGTGCAAGAACTGGCGCATGACTTGAAGGATGAGAATAGCCTGCTGGTGTTTGGCCGCGGTGCAGGCTATGCTACGGCACTGGAAGCAGCTCTGAAGGTCAAAGAAGTTGCGTTGTTGCATAGCGAAGGTATATTGTCTGGAGAAATGAAGCATGGCCCACTGGCGTTGGTAGATGAGAGCCTTCCCATCATTGTCATTGCAACACAAGATTCAATGTATGAGAAGAACAGAAACGTGATCCAGCAGCTTAGGGCACGCCAGGGAAGGCTCATCATCCTGTGCAACTCGAACGATGAGAGCATGGAGAGGGAATGCGGCAAGGGTGTGAAACTCCTTCGTGTTCCATCCCTCCCTCACCAGACAGAGGCACTGCAGGGTATCCTCAACATTGTGCCCATGCAGTTATTGTCCTACCACCTTGCCGTCATCCGTGGCCTCAATGTGGATCAGCCCAGGAATCTGGCCAAGTCGGTTACAACCGAGTAGGTGTCAAAGGTGCATGCGGTCATGTACTTTTCCTCCAGGTGCATATCTCGCATTGATATGATTTCGGGGTTGCCAATTTAGCACTCCCTCTTTTTTATCGTTTGTATCCTTGACTACGTTTATTCGGTTTGCGGACTCTGGTTTGCGTCTTGTACTTCATTGCCGACGACTTGCACTCCCATCGATCGACAGGACCCCATGATGGATTTGCTGATGGAATCCAAGGAGATGTGCTTCATCCGAGGTTCTTGCTTTTTGATGGCGGCAATTTCCTTGATTTGCTCCAGTGTGATGTTCCCTTGGATGATTTGACCTGGCTTGCTCGATCCTTTGGCAATGCCAGCCATCTTTTTGACGTAGTAGGACACAGGTGGATTCCTCATTTCCTGTTGGATCCCACGCGTACCGTTCGTCAGTTGCATTCTCCAGGTCTCACGCATCGTCTGTCGCTCTCTTGTTGCTCGTTCCACGCACCCACGTGAAAGATTTGTCTTTGAAGGCCGTGACTTCGACTGGAATGGGTGCTTGGTCGGGGATCTTGGCCGTCTTGGCGTTGAAATCTTTGCAAAACGCCATGATGTTGAGTCCAGCTTGTCCCAGGGCCGGTCCCACGGGAGGGGAGGGCTTCGCTTGTCCCGCTGGGATCAGCAGACGGATGCGCACCGCCACTTCTTTCGCCGCCATCGTGCGACAACACGTCGTCGTGTGTGTGTGGCACCAACTTTCGCCATAAGGACCCTGCTCCCAATCAAACCCGCAACGTCCCCGATCGAAACCGAACTCGCCTCCTTTCAATCGGAAGACCAACCCGGGTCAGTGGGAACGGTGTGTCCGAGAAAGCTCGGCTGCCGTCCTTCCTTGCAGAGCCACATTCACACCCTCGACCTCGGGGAATCGAGGGAACCGGGGGAAATTCCCTTCATTCCCCGAGGTCCTCCTCGACGCATCCTGTGCGAATATTTCGTAAATGAAAGTAGAAAAGCCCTTCCACAAAGACC
>JBBULP010000272.1:0-20146 GCA_038048775.1 Picocystis salinarum | reverse complement strand
CCAGAAGGGCACCACCCTCACAAAGCTACTGTGACTGAGTCCTGGGGCCTGTAGGCCAGTGGTCCAGGACTGAAAGGAAGCACGAGGCTCCTCATTGGGGGGCCTGGGACCCAAAGTCCCTTTCAGTTTCCGTCTCACATCATGAGGGAGTGGCATCGCTCACAAAGGGAAGATGAGCTACCACGTTCCTTTGTGCATGCACTTCGATATGATTCTCGTTCTTGTCTCGCACCGACATTCCTCTACATTGCGTTGATTCTTCCTCTTGCCTACACCTTCGGACGCTCGTGCCATCGGTCGATTCGCAGGCTACAGTCCACCACGGTCCTTGAAGCTCAGAGTTGGTGCTTGGAATCCCAGGAGTCGTTTGTCTCTTCGATCCTATCCGATTCATCGACCAGTCTTTCCTTCCTGCCCTTATCAAGCCTTCCTTTCTCCCCAATCGAATCTTCCTTTCTCCCCTTTCAAACGTTCCCTTTTCCTGAACCGAAGGGTTCCCGTTCGCCGAACGGGGACGACCGTTCGTGGCCCAGGTTCGTCCCGAGTTAAGCATTGGTTTACTCCTTGGTTTCCCCACGACGAACAGAGGGAGAAGCACCCTCCGAACAGGGTTAAGCGAGGGTTAACCCGCCGCCGACGAGACCGACCGCATCGACGTGCGACGTTCACAATTCGACGATGGACGCAGCCATGTCGAGCGACGACGTGGATCTGAAGCGGAAAAGGAAGAGCGAAGAGAAGCACACGCAGCTGCTCCACCTCCGGACGGCTGCTTCCCATCCGTGGCACGACCTGAGCATCGGAAGAGAAGCTCCCAAGGTCTTCAACGCCGTCATCGAAATCCCACGTGGCAGCAAGGTCAAGTACGAACTCGACAAAGTCTCCGGATTGTACAAGGTGGACCGAGTGTTGTACTCCGCCGTCCACTATCCACACAACTACGGTTTCATCCCAAGGACGCTCTGTGAAGACGGAGATCCCATGGACGTGTTGGTCCTCATGCAAGAACCAGTGTTGCCTATGGTGTTCCTGCGTGCCAAAGCCATTGGTGTCATGAAAATGCTGGATCAAGGAGAGCAAGATGATAAAGTCATCTGCGTGTGTGATGGAGATCCGGAGTTCAGGCACTTCAACGACGTTTCCGAGCTGCCAACGCACCGCCTGCAGGAAATTCGACGCTTCTTTGAGGATTACAAGAAGAACGAAGGCAAGGCGGTGCTGGTAGATGAGTTCCTGGGTGCAGAAGCCGCCTACGATGCGGTCAAAAAATCGATGGATCTCTATGCTGACACACTTTCCAAGCAATTGCACTATTAAACTTCCAACGGTACGAATGCAGCGGATGTGCGGATGGGAAGCATGTGAAGGTTTGAATAGCGACATGTGCAGACGTAACTTCTTCTGCTCGGCATCGTATGAGAAGCAATGCAGTCGTACCGGGCAAATCGAAAAGAGGGAAAACGGCAACAAGGGGGCTTTTGGTGTCCACGGAATGAGCATGGAGAGGCAAAAGCTTGGGATCATTGGGATGTAATCATTTTCCTGCGGTATGGATTTAAATCTCCCAACCCGCCCTTTATTAGTGTTGTGTGGTCTGGAGAATTTTTGTCTTGACGTTAGGAAGTTGTGTCGATCCCCATCTCCTTCATCCTGAGCATTAAATTGTACGGGTTCTCGAGAACTTCCGGGTCTTCCCCCTTCTCTTCCAACAGTTTGGTTACGCGTGAGAGAGCATCATTGAACTCTTCTGGTTTCTGCTGAACAAAACGGCGCAAGAAGTACATTGCAGCATAGTAGCCTACCTGCACATCAGGATCCTCCAGAAATTTGGAGATGGTAGACAGGCCCATCTTCCCGATGGATTTTGTCCCTGAATCCACTTTGCTGCATCGACCCATGAGCATCAGGAGCATGGCTGAACGTAAGGGGTCCGATGGGCCTGCACCCGTCCCTGCAGGGAGGGCTTCCAGCAGCATGCAAAGCAGGCGGATAGGAAAGCAATCTAAAGCCGTGCGATAGACAAAGGCAGATCCACTCAGCAATGCTTTGGCATTGGAGAGCCCGATGTGCTTCCCAGCTACCGCGTCCTTCTTTTTCCATGTGCACAGCGTATCCAACAGCCCACGGCAAAGCACCGCAGCTGCACCTTGGTTCATAGCCCCGCAAGCTTTCAGCCAATTGACCCCTGACAAATAGGCCTCGGCTTGAACGATCAACACTTCATCTGGGGTATCTTCTAGGAAAGATCGGTTTTGTTCTTGCAAATCTACATAAAGTGTCACCTGGACCAGTACGCGAGCAAACCGTTCTGCAGCCCAGGCTCTATGTTCCTTTGCATGGTCCAGCTCTATCCGAATGACCTCTGCCAAGGTCAGGTTTGATGTTTCTGTATTCGCACCTTCGCTTGCTCCCTCTTTCCACGACGGCAAAGCAGGCTTGCCCTGGTCTACTCTTTGGCAAAGCATGTGAAAGAAGACCTTAGACGCTGTCTCCCTCTCGAAATGATGATCATCCAACAGAAGATCGTGCAGTAGCTCTGGACAGGCCTGCTCCAGCAGCTTCGGTGGCAAAGCAGCTGCTTTGACGGCCATACGTTCACAGGATGCCACGAGAGAACGTCCTGCGGTGGATTCGCAACTGTTTGCCAGAAGGCTAAAGGATCCCTCTACCCCCAGTTGTGCTGCCCTTGAGGCGGCCCGAGCAGCATAGAAAGTATTCAGGGTTGGTTCGATTTCCTGCATGGCACCCGCACTGCAGTAGCTCAGCATCACTTGGAAGAGCGCTTGCTTTGCCGTTAGAGTAGTTGCTTGGGCCAGCTCCAAGCAGAGGCGGTCCGTCCCTCCAAATGCTTCCACCTTTTGCAGATCCAAGCGATGGGAAGGTCTTTCGCCCATCTGAAGGACGTTCAGAATTTCATCGGCCAAGTTTGCTCTTTGTTGTTCCAATATCTTGCGTGCCTCTGCTTCCAAGTGTTTCAAGGGTCTTGGAACCCACAAGCTGGCCGCCGCCACTGTCGCCATGCATCCTAGCGTCTCTTCGTGTCCTGCGTTGGCGGGGGACCTCCGCGCGAGTTCCAAGGCGTTTCTGTGCGCTTCTGGGGAGAGTGCCCTGGCGCAGGCCAGCCTGGATTCCCATTCCATGAGCTTTCTGCGTAGGTGCTCCAACGACATGGTTTCGGATGGATCGTACATGAGTTCGTCCTGTTCCTTCATGGGAGAGCAGGTGGGACGATCCATGGCACAGACGCACATCCATGCAAGGCAGGCTTCCCGCGCCTCTTCTCTTGTCCATGCATGTGCTTCCACGTGCAGCAGCATCTGTTGGATGGCTCGTATCCATCCCAATTCCAGCCTGGTCCATGCCCAGGTCTTCTCCACCTCGTCTTCGCGCGTGGTGGCACGTCCGTAAGACGCGGCGCACGCGCACTTTCGCCACAGGTTCAACCACTTGGTCCTTTCACCTCGCTTCCACGCACCTTGCGCGTGCGCCAGGACCGCTGCGTCGGCCGCGCATCCATCCTTCCGACGTGCGCTTTGCATCCACCACACGAACCGCGCCACCATGGCCGCGTGCACGTCGTCTTCTCGACCTTCCCACGCGCGCAGCAGCTTCTGCACGTCGCCATGGCTGCACGTGCCGTCCGCCTCGTCCACATGCGTCCTCCTCTGGCGCACGTGTTCGCCATCTTCGCGTCCACGAGCGCCACCACGTGCGTTCGCGAGCGCCTCTTCGACGTGTTGGCGCACGTGCACGGGATCCGCCACCGCCACCGTCTTCTGCGAACGACGCGCCTGGACGTGTTCCGTCGTCGACGCGTCCATGGACGCGCTCCTGCGACGCGTGGGCGTGGCGATGGCGTGCGCCATGCCGCGCTTCCTCTCGTCCATGCCGTCGCTTCACGTCTCGTGGTCTCCGACACGTCCACGTCGGGTCTGCAGGTGGTGTCACCTGCACGATGGCAGTGGGACGTGGACAGGAAGCATGCGAGGCAAGTGGATGGAAATTGCACGTTGTCCCACCTGACCGATGGAGAAGGATGGGTGTGGGATGGCGATGCAGTGGCCAAGGGAGGAACGCAAGAAGACGGACGGTGGGACGATGGAAGCAGGAGGAGGCGGAGGAACGGGATCCGTCGCGAGCGTGAAGGGCGTCCCATCTGCATGCGGGACAGCCAGCCAACGCGCACGTTTGAAATGTGGAAAGCAACACAAGACAAGCGATCCGCGTGCGGAGGAGGTGCGCCGCGATCGATGCCGCATTCGCCCTGGCGCATGTCCACGCCTCGCGCATGGAGATGCTCCCAAGCGGTGGACGATGGCACCGTTCCAATCCACTCGCCTGCCCCTGCTGCGCTACGACTCCCAACCGCAACCCCACCAGCATGTGCTTCGCAGTTGGCGATCGCCGAACTATTCCTGGCCTTTGCATTTGTATAAATCCGGAGGATGCAAGCAGCACTTGGCCGAAGGCACGTTTCCTGACCCAGCGCCAAAGATACCTTGGTTCCCAACAACCATTGCTGCATGTACTACATCCTGAACGAAAAAGCATTCCATCGCAAAGGCTTTGTTGAGGACGGGTTCCAGCCGCAAATCTACCCAACTCAAGAACAAGCAAAGTGGGATCTGCGGACGTTCTGGTTGGAATTTCGAATGGCCACGCGGCTGTTTGTGCGTTTTCCATGCACCAGGGACAGTTTCTTTGAGGAAAAGAATCCTCGTGACTTGCAAGCCATTTACGTGCGTGGTGGGAAGGAGCGATTCCGAGGTGAGAGGTGCACATCCGCGATGTCTCTCTCGTCCTCAGGTGTCCTCTAGGTGCATTTTTCTCAGCAGTGTGAGTGTGGCCTCGTACACCACAAACGTGATGGCAGCACTAGGCACGACCCGTGCAATGTGCGGCACCCATCCAGCATAGAAACCACGACCACCGCCCTTCTCCCAGGTGGTTTTCACCGCATGACGTATGCTCAACCCACCTTCCTTTTGCATGTGCGTGCGCACCACTTGGATGGGATACGTTGCAGTGGAGGCGAGGATTTTGGAGGCGGCTGCCATGACCCCAGCATTTAGTGCGCCTACATCCTTGTCTTCGTGTCCCATCCACGTCCTTTTGATCCCTTCGTATGCGGACAGTTGCAAGGCTCCATGTGCAGCCATGGCCACGGCCGGCGCGGATCCCCGCCAGCACGCTTTCCATCCTTCCTTCTTCTGGATGTCTCGCATGGCTCTCCACACACCCTTGCCGCGCGTCTGTCCAAGCTGCATGCGTGTTTTCACCAACCAGATGGGATTGGTGAGCACTGCCACACAAGCACCTGCAGCATACGCGCACACCAGGTCCTTCTCTGCCGTCCTTTGTGGGCTCCACGCGTTCCGGAGGAGGTCGAAGAGGGTCATGTACGCGCTCCACGCCATCGAAGCACCCAGCAACGATGGCGAAAGGCCTGCATACAGTCCACGACGTCCTTCTCGACGGGCCATGGTGACCAGTGCATTCGCCATGGAAGCTTCGCCACGCGTCAGTGCAGCTTGTCGACGCGTCTTCAACACGTCCAAAGGATGCAGGAGCACCGCAGAGCACGCGCCGCCCGCCAATCCCGCCATGGAGCGCTCCCAAGGCGCCATCCGTGCGTCGGCGGTGTCGGACATGCCGAAATTTGCACGTGGCACTGCACCAGTGGTATATAATGAAGGACAAAACTCCACCCCACGTTCAGAAAGAGTCATGCGATTGGTGCAAAATACGAAACAAGTCGATGCGTGGCCAAGGTTGGACGCGACGATCTTGCATTGATTTGCTTGTTTGTATTGTGGTCCTTGCGTGGATTGCAATGGCAATGGTGGTCATGAAAATGAAAGATGTGCGAGGCGAAGAAAGGAGTTTCACCTGAAATTGCATGAGGAAGGAAACGAATCAAAGCACACACCGGTCGTCGTGAAATAGGGATGGTTCTTGAAAGGTGGGTGGTTGGATGGAAGGAGTGGGAAGCTTGAATCAAGTCGATGGTGCAAGTGTCTTTGACCAAGTGAGAAAGCGTATTCCTTCGTCTTGCAAGGGACTTTTTCGAGTCCAGTCCATCTTGGATGGAAGGTTCCACCGTGAAGTTGTGCTCGTGCACAAGTTTGAAAGAATGGGCAACGAAGACGCACGAAATCGAGACATCGAGGCAGTTCTTCGATGCGGTAGCCTCCAAGTGAAAACCGAGCACGATGTAATGACAAAGTAGCGTCATGTACGAACTCGGAAGGTCCGAGAAACAAGAGACTTGCCTTTTTCACATATGGTCGAGAGAAAGAGCATCCGACACAAACCATCTCGTGGCGGACGACAAAAGCAAAGAGGATTCATTGCGAGAGAGACTCACCATGTCGTCATCAACCCGTTGAAGCCATGCACAAAAGCATGAGTTTGCAAATCCACTTTGCTAAGACTATTCGACAGTCATATTAAGACCCAAGCCCACCGTTTGATAAACGTTCACATCCACTAGCTTGATTTATTGAATTATCCTCATACAACTTTCCACACCCTATGCACGACGTTTCCACGTTTGACGTGTTGTGAAGGCAATGCACTCACTGCACTGATCCTTGACTACAAGTCGATTTTGAAAGCAATTTTCTAGAGGGTGCGCACGACTTTTCCTAAGTTTGGTTTCGAGGGAAGGACTCAAAGTCTATTCTTCTCCTAGATGTTCGGTGTCATGAGCCGCACTTTTTTGATGAGGCATACTTGCAACGGCTTTCGTCTTTGAACGAAAACGCATAAAGCGCCATGCATTAGTGCACCGAATATCGGAGGAAAGCTACACAATTACTTTTGTGAAATCTTCGGTGTAAATGAATGCTACGGTACACACGAACTATCCAAAAATTTGGGTTTCTCTTCAACGTGACGCAACCATTCTTAAGTGGTTACTTGTTTGGGATCCATAAAACTTCACCAAACTTATGTTGCATGCTTTGAAATGAGAGTAAATGACGAGAGAGTGGCGAAATGATTGTGAAGCCTTCACAAACATTACTTCATTCCTTCACGCGAACTTCAACCTTGGACGCATCACAAAATACGTCTAGATTTACGTTGCGCATTGAAACTTGTAAGACGATCCACGGCGGAATTGGTTACAAAGACAACCAACGGCCAAGTGCTCGATGTGATTCTCCTAATGTTGGTTGGTAGATTGCTTATTCGTTCCAAACATGATAGTTCTCTTGAGCAAATGTGCGCAACAACCTATGACATATTGCTCCAAAAAGAGCAAAAACTTTCGAGTCGCTCTTGCGGAGGAATTTTAGATCTAAAAAGTCATATCCTCGGCTTTATAAGATTGCGCATTGCAAGTTTGGGGCATTTTTTGCAAGTCCAGGTTGGTATTGGGAGCGAACAAGTTTTCCGCATTGTTAATGCTAGTATCTGGTGCTTCCTTCGACATGGTGATTGGGACAATGATCGTTTCGTCCATTGAAAGTATTCGGGAACAGAAAGAGTTTGGAAGCAAAGCTTCCGTGACAAACGGCCTACGAAGACATGGGGCAAAAAATTGACGAGGCCCACAAGTGTGCTACGAAAAATGCATGTCCGATCGTGGCCAGAAGCTAGATTGCGAGTGCGGGGATTCAATTGTGCTTCCACTCCCTACAAAACCTCCCAAATACAGCAAAAGGTTTACCTCACGCTCGCCTTATTATTGCAAAGCACACGAATGTGCATTCACGTGCACATGGAAATATTAACTTCGGACGTAGACTATCGCCCGAGTGGCAATGACGTGGATTCATGCTGTTGGTGTTGGGAAAGCCATTCCGATTCGGATCTCCTTCGGAAATTCGACGAGATTGGGAGCCTCGATTGTCTCCTTCGCGATGTATTTCACAACCACACAAAGATTACAACAATTGCATGTTTGAAACGAACAAGCGTGGCGTACGCTTGCGCGGCTCCACGGCGACCACGTGGACGGATGTTGGACGGTGGGCACGCGTCGCTCGCTTCCATACACGTCGTTTCTTTCCCTTTTGGACGGTTGAGACCCATTTGTCGAGGGCCACGTGTCCACCTTTCCAGAGAAGAAACTCCCTGACGTGGTGAGACTTTTTCCGACACGTACGAAAGTTCGCAGCTTCGCATTTTGGATCCGAACCACACAGCTTGGACGTGAAGAGGATGTCTGCACAAGACGAGGAAGCCATCATGGAAGCGCCTGTGGTGCAGGAGATGCGAAGCGACGTGGATTTCGAGCACCTGCGTGGTGCAGTGGTGCGTCGGAGCTTGACCTCGAGAGAAGGGATGAACAACGCACTAGGTTGGGAAAAAGCATGGAAGTATCGCATCTCTGCGCTTCCGGAAGGGAAGCACGTGGCAAGGACACCGGACGACAAGGAACGATGGAGACCCACCGACACCGAACTGGCGGAATTGCCAGACATGCTGATGGCAGTGGAAAGGTCCAACGCAGCCAGCCGAGTATGCTTGGGATGCTTGGATTGTGTGGAGCTGCGTAAGCTCACGTTCGATTTCCAAAGCGGTGGACAAAAGGTATTCAGTGCTCATCACGGTTCAAGGTGTGGTGGGTTCTACGGGTCCCCTGCGTTCATGCCGGTGAGCGACCAGGAGGGAAAGAGAATTGGCTTGGTGGAGGAAGATTACCACCCATACTGCAACAAATTGGGCCAAGAGTGCTGCTTCGGAACCTTCTACACCAGTGTATTTGCTGGGGAAGGCAGAGAAAATGGAGCCAAATACACTGTAAGATACAACGAAGGTTGCTGCGGAAGGGTCAACAACTGCTTCGGTGGAACCTGCATGCGTCCAGATGCGATCCTTGACATCTTGTCAAAAGATGGTCAGTTGGTCGCAACCATACAGCAGACGTATGCCAGGGATAAGGATGCAAGGATGGAAGCTTGCTGCCGCTCCTACATGTCATATAACAACTATGTTGTAGAGTTTCCTCAGGAGGCTACAGATGAAGACAAGAAATTGCTTTTGGCAGCAGTTCTTCGCATTGATGTAGATTTGCTCGGTTTGGACTGAGGCTGCAGTGGATTATTTGTTTGTGTAAGTGATTGGAATCGTTTCCTGGAGTATCTTTCTTTCAGAAATGCCGTTGCCTGCCATGTTTACTTCTTGGGTCCGGCATTGATGATCGTTTGCAGGTATGGGTGACTGCAAGCTCAGTCTTTCCTGTATTGTACTGCTAGCAACTTTGGATCGTTCTACTTGTGTTGACATGACCAGCTTCACTCAGGTCCATTTGACAGTGCCACTACCGGTTTTCCACTGCTCCTTTGCTGTCGCACCGAAAGTTCTCAAGCATGGACATCAGCCACCTACAAAGCATATGGAAACAAATGTGAATTGACAAGTTTGATTCGCTGATGCCTGTCCAGCGTCTGTCTATGTTTTGTGTCTAGAAATTTGGATTCACAAACCTTTTTGAGCTAGCAGCAGTCTAGTAGAGGTTTTGGATGCATGTTTCCCAGGCTATCCGATGTCAACAGAAAGGCGACTCATTGACTCTGTCGATTTGCAGCGACCGTCCAGGATGGAATGATGTTTCTTTCACAAGTCTTGTCTGATGACAGTGTATGTTTGCAGTAGCAGCGTATCATATTTACGTGCAAGGCATACTTTAAGGCATGTGCATTCCCAAAATTGGGTGTAGCTGCACTAAGGCCGAGGGCAGTCAGGCCATCGTAACCAAGACCAAACTTTCTTTCCTCAGTGGGTGCGCACATTCCTACCGACTCTGATGGCAGGGGAGTTTGGAGTGAACCGGTCTATAACACTGCGCCTGTTGCTATATGTAGTCTTTTAACATGGCTTCTATTGGAAGGATCATGGCTCGTGAGTCAAGTTGCGCTGATGGGATCAGATGGCCAGCCCTTCTTGTATCGTACTTCTCGGGATTCAGAGCCTCTTTTACCACTCCATTTGGTTTGTCAGCAGAGATCAGAAAAAAATTCATATGTTCCTTTGACAAAACGAGACGTGGTGTTTTTCGGCCATGCACACTTCATCTCAGTACCCTTTCCATCAACACTCACTTGTATAGAAAACCAGGAGGGAATACAGGCCGGTCTACTCACCAGCGCTTGTCACGCTACCTTCTCTGGGTGGATTCAATTTGCCGATCGTGCATTCTAGGTGCCATGTCATTGAGAGAGGGCTTGTTTGCAGGGAATGGTGTTTCTTGCACTATGGTAATTTGCTGTTGATTTGAAAAGATCGGCCCAATGCAAGAATTCGGTGTGGTTGGCTTGTGTTTCCCGAAGGTAATTCAATGAGACTTCCTTGCCTCGCTGTGTATTTGGTAGCGTTGGTAGCATCATCCGCCCTACACATTAACGTGGATTGCTCGTTGCATACTCATCAAACGAGTGTCTATTCTTTCTTCCACATGCATGTTGACCGTCTACCCCAACTTCGCTTGTCTTTGAATTGGAGCAAGCTTCCATTACCGTTCGTTGTTGGATCATTGTGTGAAAAACATCACTCCGCCATTTCATTGCAATCTCAAGCGATCACGTGATGGATTTGCGTAGAGCTCCTTGTTCCATGACTTGTATGTCCTCCTAGTAATGGCACAAAAGGATTCTTCGACAATGAATTGCACGGCTGGCGACCAATGCAACGTGGTGGTGATGGTTGGCAATGATCAGTTTTCCCTTCTTGACAACCATGACCGTTTTCAAGCTACATATAATGACAAAGTCGAAATTAATGTCGTGGTGATCCGACACCAGGCAGGCCACCCTCGTTGACATTGATGCAAGTTTGCCACCATAAAGCAAAAAGGTTCACAAGGACATCACACCTTGAATGCTTGGTCGACACGACCAAGGTAAGTCCCTGGCAAACAAAGAGTGAGCTTTTAAATGCATAAATATGACACTCTCGGTCTTCTTGCTTGTTCCAAATAATATCCTCGGGCAGCAAAGATGCAATGTTGTACTTTCTTTTGTCCTCGATGGTTTGAGGAGAGAGTGCAATTGCCCAACATGTGAATTACGCTTCATGAGTGCCGAGCGGTACGTCATGGATAAGTAAAAAGGAGGTCTCGCTTCTAGCGCGGCAAGTGCACAAGGGCACCAAGAAGTAAACGAGGGTTGCTAGTCCAAGTTTCTCAAGATAACCTTAAAGTGATCAAGCTTGGGGCGCGTGGCACTCGAGGGTCCACCACGTGCTCGTTGAGGTAGCATCCGAATCTCCATGTGGCTCTATCTATGTTGCCTTGCGTCTCTTGATAGATTGTAGCTCAAAAATCTCCTTAGCTTTCCTATTAGATGTGAGGGAAAGGAATCGCTTGGACAACGTTGCATGTTGTGGGAGATCCTACTTACCTCCACAAAGAGTTGATGATGTCGGCGTGCAAATCGGTCACCACAAGCCTAAGGCGAAGTTTGCTCTAGCCGTCATCTAGTATTCATTGTATAGGGTGCTAAGAATTGCTTAGTCCCCCATGCAAACATAATCGTGGGAGTTAATGTGCTCAAGCACAATGTCCCAAAGGACGACTCCTATTTAGGAACTTGTTACTCATTGGCGTAGCTTGGTACCCGTTCGAAGGTGGAGGAATTGGTTTGGAACGTCTAGCAAAAGGTCTACAACATCTCTCTCAGAAGTCAGCACCCTTTATGGAGTGGGATCGTTGTTTCTTTTCTCCCATGGCACTTGCCTCGAGCGTAGGACATCGAATTCATTCTCTTTCCCACCAAGATATTCGCTTCTTCAAATGGAAAGACGGTGAAATGGTTTGCAAACCCCGCAATCTTGGCTCCAAGAATCGGTCCGGATCGTTTCGCTTGGATTCTTTGTAGCAAGAGTTGGTCCCTATCGAGCGTGTGAGGACACTTGCCCCTTTGTTGTGGCTTGCACCGTGATGTTCGATGCCCCTTCTTCGCTCACATCCCATTCTGCTCTCTCCTTCGTTTCCCACCACCACCTCGTGCTGGAAGGCGTCGTCGTGGTGCTGCAGGCGACCGCGGTCCACGTCTGTAGGACGTCTCGTGTTCCTCGTGGCTCGTCCCGTGGTACTCTTCGACCCCTCTCGTCCAAGTCGCCTGTCGCACCGTCGAACCGGACGGCAGCCTCTCTCCACGTCTCACCCGTACGGCACAACCGTACGTTCGAGGGAGTGTGTACGGAGAAACAGAACCAAGGGTACGGCGCATGGCGCGCACGACGTCGCGGCCATCCCGTCGACGTGCTTCGCGCACGTCTCTCGCATCCACGTGCGCTTCCACGTCTCCGAAACGCGTCCCTCTCGTCCCTCCCTCCTGCTTCGCATGGCATGAAGCGTCCACGTTCCTTTCCTGGTCGTGTCGACACGTCCATCGCCGTTCCATTCCACGAGACGAGACGTTCACGTGCGCTTCGTGGCGCGTGTTCGCGGACATGGCGAACGTGGAAGACGTGTCGCGGCAGCTGGCGCACCTCTCCGCGGCCGTGCGATCCTTGCAGCACGCCTTGGCGGAAGAGACGCGCGCCAGGAGAGCCACGTGCGACGAGCTGCAGGCGAGGTTGGCCGCCATCACGCCAGATGGCGCACCGGCGACGTCGGAAGAAGTCGGCGAATGGAACTTGGCGGAAGTGCACGCGTCCAACGAGCCGTCGGAAGGCGGCCTTTCCGAACAAGAAGAACATGTGGTGCGCGGATGGTGCGTCAAGCACTATCCGCAAGGCGACGCAGCCTGCGCCAAGGTGCTGTCCGACGACGTCGTGGAACATCCGCGACACGGCGCAGGAAAAAGGCTGCTCGTGCTGCGTTGTCGCCATCGAGACATCCTGGGATGCACGTTTCGGATGAAAGTGCACCGTGCCGAAGACGGTGCGCTGATGGCGTACGTGAAAGGAAAGCACGAAGATCACAACGTGGCGCGTGAGCTGGGAAAGATGTCTACCTTGCCGCACGGCGCCACCGCACTCGTCGATCGCTGCTTTCGACACGGCATGGCGCTCGAACATACCTTGGACGTGCTTCGCAAGGAATGCCCGCACTTGCTGTCGAGCTTCGACAATCGACAGCTCAAAGCCAAGGTCAGGAATCGAAGAGGATACCTGGTGAAGAAACAAAGGAAGAAGAAAAAAGACGACCGACCGCGTGCCAACCCACCCGTCGCCACCACCAAGACCAACGCAGATACCTAGGAGACCCACGCCATCATCCGCCGCAAACAAAACGATGGAGTTCCACCTGCCAATTGCACAGACAACCGCGCGGAATGGCACCACGCTTTCAGGATGGAGGAAGGCAAACGAGAGGACGCGGCCCTCTCCTACACGGTCCGTGCAGACCCAGGGAAACAAGAAGAAAATCAATCGTTCAAGGGTGTACAGGACGCCGTGGCGCAGGAAAGGGACCGCCCAATCACATGCATCCCCGTGCGGCGTCAATGCACCTTGCCAACCACCAAGAATCACCCGTGTCTATTTCCCACCTGCCTCCTTCACAGGTTTTTCTCCAGCCAGTCCATAGTCAACGACTTGGGCCGTTCGATGGGCAATCCCAAGGCCCTGGACCAGGTGAGCTGGGACAGGACACCTATGGCACGGCTGGTCCCGAACAGAACGGTGTAAAAATTGTCGTGGGTGATCCCGTAGTGCTGCAGGAGAACCCCGCTGTGGGCATCCACGTTAGGCCAAGGATTCTTCACTTTGCCGGTCTGCTGCAGGACCCCCGGGACCACCTCGTACAGCTTGGACACCAGCTTGAACATGGGATCCTCTGGCAAGTGCTTGAGAGCGAATTCCCTCTGGCAGGTGTATCGAGGATCGGTCTTACGCAGCACGGCGTGCCCGTATCCTGGCACAACCTTCCCGGACTTGAGTGTTTTCCAGGCAAATTCTTCAATCTCCTCCTTGGTGGGATCCATCCCAAGCTCTATTTGCACGCCCTTCAACCAACGAAGGACCTCCTGATTGGCCAGACCGTGCAAGGGCCCGGCAAGGCCGTTCAAGCATGCTGAGAAAGAGAGATAAGGATCGCTCAATGCGCTTCCTACCAGGTGGGATGCATGAGCGCTAACATTGCCTCCCTCGTGATCAGCATGAATGGTCTGGTAGAGGCGCATGAGCTCCCAGCACTTCTCATTGTCGTATCCCATCATTCGTGCATAATTGGCCGCCCAGTCCAAGGAAGGATCAGGCCGAACGCTCACCGCGGTTTCTCCGCAGTAGTTGCTCCTGTAAATGTACGCAGCAATCTCTGGCAGCTTCGCAATGAGGTTCATGGTATCTTCGTACACGTGTTCCCAGTACTTGGTCTTGTGCACGCCGTCGAGGTATGCCCTGGCAAAACGCGAGCTGGGTTGCAGGGCCATGACTGCCGTTGAGAACTGTGTCATGGGATGCGCATCGGACGGGAGCGCCTGCAGGACGTTGTAGACGTGGTGGGGGACTTTGCTACGTTGGAAGAGTTCCTGGCTGAGGGCTTTGACTTGCTCTTGGGTGGGTATGTCCCCTGTCATGAGCAGCCACATGAGCCCCTCTGGCAACGGTTCACCACCTTCCACAGCTGCCGGGAGCAGCTTCTGGCACTCCGGTATGCTGTATCCACGGAACCGTATCCCTTCGTCTGCGTCCAAGAGGGAAGTTTCCCAGAGCATGCCTTTGATCCCTCGCATTCCACCGAGCAGCATGCCGAGGTTGACGTCTCCGAGTTTGACGTCGGCTTTGGCTTTCAACGCTTTGAGACGTTCTTGTTGTTCCGGTATTTTCTCTTTCAGGGCTTCTTTGAGTCCGCTTCCGTCGGCAGCCGTGGTCATGCCACGCACCACCTCCCATTCGCCGACCTTCCAACCACGCCATCCTTCTGCGACGCGTCGCAACGTTCGCGTCCACGCCATGGCGGTTGCGACGCTCCTGCTGTGCTGCCAACCGAACGAGAACGGTTGGCTTCCCTCGACGCCAAGACGCTCACCACCACGATGCAAGATAAAGAGAGACCCACCACCACCGAAACAAAATGAAGAGGGGAGGTGAGGAGGATCGAACATCCATGATAGAACAAGGAGAAGGATGGATCAAGAAACAAACGATAGCATGCGCCGTGAAATTCGTGCACGCTATGTGTTGTTGTGACGACAAGATTTCGCCATGTGGCTCAAGGGGTGCAGCACAACGCCATTGGCGTGCGAGCTACTCGTCACTCAACTTTTGATCAATGATACGTTTGCAACCCCAAGAGAGAGAGAGAAAATGAACGCAAAAGAAGAGGTGGAAGAACATGGGTTGCGAAATTGGTAGAGTTTGGGCTTGTCTACCACACTTGGGCGACAATGCCATGGGCAATGTCTCTTATGCTCACGTACACGGATGCGTGGCTTTCGTCTTCATCTCCTTTCTTGCCACATGAAACAACAAGAGCATTCTTTTCGGCCGCTGTGCTTCATTGCGGTCTCCATCATTTGGACCCGTATTTGCTTGGGAGTTGTCTTGGTCGGCATGGTAGTTGTCACATGTGTTGAGAAGTCAAATTCCTTCATACGGGAATGGGACTTGGTCTGCATGAAGCAAATGCAAAATAAGGAGACCCCCTTGGAGATAAGTGCAAAAGATCTTCCATGAGAATGGAGTGCACGGTGTTTGTGGTGTGGAATCATGTCATCTTTTCAACAGAATAAGCGACAAAGTAAAACATCCGAACTTGAAGCACAGAAGGTGGTTGTTATTTTGCTTGCTCACTATTTTATAATATCACTTGTAGCACAAATAGTGTTTGTCAATCGTAGGCGTTCCGTGAATTTTATGCGGGTGAAGAACGCGTCCTTTGAGGTCCATGCATTGCAAGCCTTTTAAGAGTTTCTACAACTAATGTAGAACTTCCTCGTACACAATAAGTATATGGTAATTAAAAAAGGAATCGGCATCTTCCAGTCGTTAAAAACCAACCGGGGTCGTTTCTAGATGTAAATATATGATCCTTCAAACTAAACCTATTGCAAGCCATCAAAAGCATAGTAGAAATTCATATTAGTAATTGAAAGTGCATTCCCAGCCGGAGAGTCCACCACACGAAGGTGTTAAGGAATGTTTTTTTGTGGAAGGACAGAGGGTATAAAGGAAAGGGAAAACATTAGTATCATTTCTATGGAACTTGCCAAAACTGTATGCATTTACACCTACTGTAGATGCAAGAACTTTACTTGCCGCACAAAAATGAAAACGTTATTAGATGTTTAAGGGAATTCGATTTCAACATCGAGCTACTATGGTAGACGATTACGTAACACATGGAAGTGGAGTCAGTTGCTTTCGGGAAAATGCAATTTCCAAGTAGAGCTAGAACATACAACAAACGTCTAGGTAATGTGGGCGTATGTTTAGTAATATTCTCTCCACCAAAGTGAAATTATTGTACGATTTACTTTTACTCGTACTTTGTTGAGCCAAGCTTGCAAGAATCACTTCTACCTCCTAAAATGCTCGTGGAACTACTATCATACAAGCCAATTCATGGTCAATGAAAAATCCAAGTGCCTATTTGCAGAAGATCTCAATGAACTGACTTTGCTTCATCAGGTGATGATCAGAAGTCACATCATTCAAATGATTTCTGTACTCAAACTTGTCTCATTGACAGTAATTTTGAGCATCATGACAAAGAAATAGGACTGATTGCGTTTGGTGGGCTCAAGAGATATGTAATTTAAGGGAGTATTGGCCTCCCTGATTTCTTCCAGTTGATAAAATATTGACATAAGGTACAGTGTTACAACCATGGAGCTTGATGCAGACAAGGAACAGCTGTTGCAATTGCAGATCCAACTCTGGGACATTTCTGGTCAAAACCAGTGGCTAGATTGCAATCAAGCGCCTTTAGGTCTGTTTGTTTCAAGGCATAGTTGACATGAACAGGGAGGACATAAAGTCTCAGGCTGTAAAGGGGACTAGTTGACCATTGTCGTAGATCTTCAATTCTGACTTCAAAGTTTGCGGGAATCCTGGCCACTCGCGATTGACCTTACCATTAGGCGTACTTCCCCCACTGCCAAAGGCAGGATTGCTGCCACCGGAAAACTGATTAGCTCGAAGGGCAGTATCAGCTGAGAATCCTTGCGCTTTCAATGAGCCGTCTATGAAAAGGCGAATGCGGCCAGGGCCCGCAATGCGAATGTCCACCACGACGTTGTGGACTTGCCCATCCAACGGAATGTCAGAAGTTTCGAATCTAGCAGTTCCAGTTCTTGGAAGCCCACGACCGTCTCCTGCACGTCCTGTCATGACTGGCAAACCATTTGCTCCTTGGGCCATCAAGCCCACCCACGTGCCACGCCCACCAGCACCATGATTGAACAGCATGACGTCTTCTTCTACTGAGTTGGGAAACACCACATTGCATTCGAATACAATATCTTTGTTCAAAACTTCAGCATTGGCAAAGGTTCCTGGACCTACCGATCTTGATAAGGTCAATGACGACGTTATATGTGCCGGTTCTTCTGGTACATCCTTCCAGTAGGATGTGCATATCATCTCCACCGGATCGGCTTCAGCGTTGACCGTGCATGTTTTATTGACTTCTTGAAACGTGGTGGAAAATGACACTGCATGCGCAGCTACGCTGCTTCCACTAGCTACCCTTGTCGTCGCGAACAACACCGTTCCCAGTACCAGGAAAGGTATCCATCGTGGACTCAACGACTTCGCATTACTCTCCATGATGACTTCAGTGGATCGTTCACTCCTTCCACAAGTTCTTCGCACTGGCACGGTGCCCTTGTATTTATTGCTTCGACGTCGATGGATGTGCCTTGTTACGTGTGGAATGAAGCTGGTGCTTGGTGATCTTCCCTCTCCACACGCATTGCTGATCGACTAGGTGGTTGGCCTGCTTCCACCAAGCAACGTTCCCATCCTCGCCCTCCTGGTTTTCAGCGGTCCTTGGCACTCGTCCCCCGACGGCACCGTCCCTTCTTCCCAGCAATCGATCCGTTTCGTGCAGGGACCGCAGAGGAACAGAGGGATCTTCGGTGGGTGCCCCGACCCCGGCTTGTCTGGGCCACGACCCTGATCGGACGGTCGAGAAACACCCACGCGGTTCAAACGTGCACGACGTGGCTTCCATCGATGGACGTATGAGTGATCGTCACCAACCGTTGGGACTCGTCCGCCTGACCTTGGACGGGACACGAAATTGCATGGGACGACAGTGTGGACACTCCTGCACGACGTGCATGGAAGCGACCAACCAAACGCTCGAAGGGTGAATCCACACGTGCACACTTTGACGAAGCAGGCCGTAGAACACGCCACGCCAGCGTGCTGGGAAAGAAACGAATCCATCCGCAAGCAATCACACGCCATCGACCACCGTCTGCAAGGTAGGCGAACATCCATGGCGAACAAAAGATTCTGCGGATTCGTCCTGTGGACGTGCCTGGTGGCGTGCTGGGTCACGCTTGCAAGATGCAATCCGTCCTACCAAGTGCACGTTGTTTCGGAGAGCCACATGGATGGTCCCGAAAATGCCGTCCCGACATGGAGGCAGAAGATAAAAAATCGCCTCCTCACTCGTGGGGCACATCGTCAGTACCTGATCGAATTCCTGGAACCTGGAATGTCCGAAGAAGATGCCTCAGCGCTGGTGCAAGGGCAGCTGTCGTTCCTGAATGAAACCGATTACGACTTGAAAAGTACATTCCACATGAAACAAGGACCCGTGGTATTGGCCATGCTCAGGGAGAATGCAGCAGAGTCCCTGCGAAATGCCGGCTTTCGAATCGAAGAGGATACCGAGATGCATGCCGCAGGGAATGAAGCCTTCTCTCTTGGGCTCGAAAAGCTAAATACCATGCACCGTCGCCTTGAAACACAGACCAATCCGCCCTCCTGGGGTCTAGATAGGATTGATCAAAAGAAACTTCCACTCAACAATGCATACCAGTACAATTTCACAGGTGCAGGCGTGCACATATACATTGTAGATACAGGGATAAGGCTCCAGCACCAAGAGTTTGCAGGGCGTGTTGGCAACGGGCGCGATACCATTGACAACGACAATGATCCCAGTGATTGCGATGGTCATGGTACGCATTGTGCAGGCACTGCCATGGGCGCAACGGTCGGCGTTGCGAAGGGTGCAATCGTCCATGGAGTCCGTGTATTGGACTGCTCAGGGTCAGGAAGTGTCGGTACTGTATGTGCAGGGCTTGAGTGGGCTCGTGAACAAATTTTACAGCATGGTGAACCATCTGTGATTAGTATGTCTTTAGGTGGACCATTCAGCACTACCATGAACAGATGCACTGAAGATCTAGTACAAGATGGCATTCCAGTCGTAGTCGCTGCAGGCAACAGCAATGCAGATGCATGTACAGAGTCACCGGCCAGCTCTCCATTGGCAGTCACCGTTGGTGCCACAGCAAGCAATGATGCGCTCGCGTCGTTCAGCAACAAAGGTGCTTGCGTGGACATCAATGCCCCAGGTGTGAGCATCTACTCGGCCATTCATACTTCTAACACAGCATATGATACATTCAGCGGAACCTCAATGGCTGCTCCTCATGTCGCTGGTGTAGTGGCTATGTATCTTTCGGTCCCCGGAAACAGTAAAAAGACACCAACAGAGGTCAGCGATTGGCTTCTTGCATCTGCTTCTCAAGGCCGCATCACGAACATTCCTGTTGCTGCATCGCCATGCCGTCCAGGGACTCCCAATCTGATACTCCAAAACTGCATTAACAGGGATGGTTCAAGCTGCATCTCAGAAGTTCAACAAAGTAGAAGCAGCTCTTTTCCATCTTTGCAGGAAAGGTCTAGCCTGGGCTCTTGCAAATCCCTCCAAATTGTTATTGTACCAGACAGCTACCCTCAGGAAATTTCTTGGGACTTATCCTTCCTGTCTGGTAACTGCTTGAAACAAGGTGGAGCCGCAGGTGGAACAATCGATCTTTGTGAAGCTGGGACCTACCAATTTGATATCTTCGACAGCTTTGGTGACGGAATTTGCTGTGATTGGGGACAAGGCAGTTACAGCTTGGTCTTAGATGGAGAAGAAATATATGCAAGCGATGGCCAGTACGGGGCAGGTGAGAGTGTTCAGTTCTCCATTGATGCTGCTATTATCCCTCCACCTTCGCCTGTACTCCCACCACCATCACCTCCTCCTGTTCCTCCACCGCCTCCACCCCCTGTGCCC
>JBBULP010000270.1:0-14723 GCA_038048775.1 Picocystis salinarum | reverse complement strand
CACCCACCCACCCCACAGAGAGAGGGACTGACAGAGAATGAGAGAGAATGAGAGGGAATGAGAGGGAGTGAGAGAGAATGAGAGAGAGTGAGAGGGAGTGACAGAGAATGAGAGAGAATGAGAGAGAATGACAGAGAGTGAGAGGGACTGACAGAGAATGAGAGAGAATGACAGAGAGTGAGAGGGAGTGAGAGAGAATGAGAGAGAATGAGAGGGTGTGAGAGAGGGGTTGGATTTGGGATTGCGGCGGCGCACATCCACACGTCGGCAGTGGTCGCACCACCATGACGACACGCGTACGTCGCGAAAGGAGGCGAAGGGAGGGTGGAACGGAGCAAGGAGGCGTTCGGAACGACGTGGAAGAAGGGGAAGGAACGAGGGAAGAGACGTGATCGGTGCGAAGGGGAAAAGAAAGGGGTCCGGATGCGTCCGCCAGGGTTTGTGGACGACGGACATGGAAACGATGCCAAGGCAGCTCGTCCTCCTACGTCGACGTGGTATGATGGCAAACACGCCAAGGTCGTGCCACATGCTAGACGACGCAGGAAAAAAAATGGACGAGACGCGTCCGCGCGTGAACGTGCCATCCGCTGGACCGGAAAGACGTCCTGCGAAACGGACCGTAACACCTCCATGCCTTGGTCGCTGGCGCACCTCACCGCGACGCACCGCGTGGCAAACACGCGTGCAAACAGTTGGCAGAATTTCGCACGCATCGTGCGATTCGCGTGGATGGGAGGGATAGGAGAAGAGATGCGCGATCGATGCGTCGATGGGACCGTCGCTGACTCGAACCCGTGTTCGCTGTTGTATCGTGATACGACGTCTGTTGCGATGTCTCTCGTGGGATCCCTCTCGAGCAGTACAAGAAGAATCGCAAGAAGCGTGGGCACGTGAGCGCAGGTCATGGACGCGTGGGAAAGCACAGGAAGCATCCTTCTGGACGTGGTAACGCCGGTGGACAACATCACCATCGCATCATGATGGACAAGTACCATCCTGGTTACTTTGGCAAGGTAGGCATGCGTTACTACCACAAGCTGAAGAACAAATTCTACTGTCCCATCATCAACACCGACAAGCTTTGGACACTGGTGGGTGAGGAAGTGAGAGAACAGGCGGCCAAGAACACGTCGACGGCACCGGTGATTGACGTCACCAAGTACGGTTACTTCAAGGTGTTGGGCAAGGGCACGCTCCCTCAGCAGCCTCTGCTGGTGAAGGCCAAGTTCTTCTCCAAGTTGGCCGAGAAGAAGATCAAAGAAGTCGGTGGTGCTGTGCAACTCGTGGCATGATGGCCATGGATGTAAACTTGCTGGTCTATACCACACCCAACCCCCGTCCCATCCATCCTCCCCGTGCGAACCCGACCCCGCAGAGGATCGAGTCAGTCGATCGCACGGTTCCTCCGCGGGGACCGGATCCTCCTCGTCTCCTGGGCTCACGTGCAACCGTCGCTGGCACTTGGTCTTCGTCGGTGGGAGACGCGCGCCTTTGCAGACGTGCTTCGTCGTCGTCGACGTGCGAACGAGGAACGGAAACGCGCACGAAGGAGGTCCTGGACCTGCGCAGACGCAAGGAGGAGTCATGACGAACGCCATCGCCGCACCCAAACTGTACGCGGCCGTCAAAGGACGCGCACTTCCTTCGTCCGTCGTCAAGGAAATCCTGATGGGACTCACCGTCGGGCTCTGCGTGGGAGGCGTATGGAAGGTGCGTCGCAAAACGACACGTCGTGCGCACGTGCGAAGGAAAGCGGAGAAGCACGCGAAAAATCGCACGATCCAAGGCGACACGAACGTGGAAAAAGGGCCTCGGTGGAAAAACCCAAAGGCCGACCAACCAGGCAGGAACGACGAGAAAAGATTGGAGTGGAAAGAACGAACAAACTGACTCGAACGCGTTTCGTCTCTTCCTCTTTTGCTTCCCACTCGTGTTCAACAGACGTACCACTGGAACGAAAGGCGCAAAGCCCAAGAATACTACCAGGGAGTGGAGAAGGCGACCAAGTGAAGCCTGGATGAGGAAGGTCACCAACCTGCACCTTGGTAAAATAATTGTCCCAAACAAACTGCAATCCGCTTCTGCCCAAGCCCTCCATGCAACTCGAAAGTGCCCTGGGAACCATCGGTCGAAGGGCGGGCCATCCGACCTGCTGACGCTCACAGTTTTCGCTTGGCCCGTGAGACTCGTTTCGATCGGCCATTCTCTGCCGGTGCATCTACCTCCTCCTTCTTCGCAATTTGTCCTTTGTCTTTTGTGGTCGCTTTGGATGCCTTGCGCTTGTTTGTCATCTTTGCGGCTGGAGAAGGAGGGACTCCCACCGCAGCCCATTTGCATATGGGACATACGGATCGATCGTGACCTTGTGCCGGGCAGTGCTCTCTGCCAAAAAATATCATCTGCAGATGCACGTCACCCCACGTGTGCTCGGGAAAAGCTTCCTTCAAGTCTTCTTCTGTTTTCTTGACATCTTTGCCACTGCTGAGGCCCCATCTGGCAGCCAACCGATGCACGTGCGTGTCCACTGGAAATGCAGGCAAGTTGAAGGCAAACTGCATCACCACGGATGCGGTCTTGTGTCCTACGCCTGGAAGCGCTTCTAGCTCTTCGAATGTCCTTGGGACCACTCCCTCGTGTCTTTCCAGCAGCAGCTGTGACATCTTCACTACGTTCTTCGACTTGGTCGGTGCCAAGCCCACCGTGCGTATGATTGTCTCCACTTCTGACGGATTCAGCTTCGACATGGCTGCGGCATCTGCGGCACGTTGGAACAGCTCTGGCGTCACCTCGTTCACCTTCTTATCTGTGGTCTGTGCGGATAGCATCACCGCCACCAGGAACTGAAAATCGTCGCCATGATTCAGAGGCGGATCGCCTTTCGGCTTCGGATACAACTCGTTCAACTGCTCCAAGATACGAGTCGCTTTGCTGGGCACGTCTAAAACCGCAGATGCGTTTCCACGTGCGCGTGTGCTGGAACGAGCCATGGATGCCGCCCTCGACGCGACGATGGTGCGCATCGACGCCTTCAGGCGGCCTGCGATGCGAAACGTGGTCGACGTGGAACGAACCCAACCAAGTGCTCCAAAAATTACAGTGGAAATTTCGCACCTGCCAATCCATGCAGGTCAGTTGCCTTGACAAGATGGACTTGCAACGATGGTAAAGCTAGGAAAAGGAGCGAGCAACAACAGAGGTCCGCACAAAATCCACGACGACCTTGGTATGGGGATGCCATGGCAACGTTTTCCTATCATGGTGGAGCAAGGAACGGCTGAATGGAGCTCCGATGCAAGGGGACGGGATAATCCACCTGCTGGAGCCAAGCTTGCAAAAGTGCCAACCCTCAAGTGCTTCTAATGGCTTGCAACTGTGTGTTGATACAACAGAATGGTCAAATGGACCGGCTCAGCCATGATAAAGCCCATCGACAGTGACGTCTTTACGGTGCAATTCCGTATTGGGTTGCTGTGACTTCTTTCAATTCTTCACATGGCCTGGACGTCAAATGGGGAGGCAGCCACCACGTAGCCACCAACTCCACGCTGCAACATGGGAAAGTGCACGGAACATCACCGGTGGCGTGGAGAAGGGAATTCTCTTCTGCTTCTATGGTGGAAATCGCGGTCACGATCATCCCTTCTCGGACTGCGACTCCTGTGCATGCGAGAGCTATGGTGTTTGTCCTCTGAATATCTCTCACGGCTGTGCCTTCTTCTTTGGTGGCTCTGTACGTCATGGCGGTGGCGATCATCCTTCCTGTCCTTTCGATCATCGCCATCATGGCGATTGCTATGTCTTCGTCTATTTCCATCCTTCCCAAGGTCATCCCGCACGTCGTGTTCTCTCTTTTGTGTAGCATCGCCCCTCTGCTGAGTTCCTCCATCCTTTTCTTCCATCATCAAGGAGAAGAGCCCTCCTTCCCATGGATTACGGCTGGCTCTCGTTGCCTGCTCTGCACGCTCCTCTGTTCTATCTGTGTGGCCCAGTGCCATTGCGTCAGATCCGGGGTCTAGCAAAGGTGTCGGTTCATCTTTCGGCTCCTCTCTTCTCTCATATTCTCGCACGTGGTCCACTCGCACTTTCCTTCCTGCCACTGTGGTATTGTCCAGATTGTCCACGGCCAAGTCCGTGCTCCTCTGATCTTCATACGCAAGAAATGCAAATCCCTGTGCACGAACCCAAGGTGCTTTGTCAATCAGCCACGGTTCTTCTTCCCATGCCCATCATGCTCGCTTCGGCTGCAAAGTGTTCTGAACGACTCGTTGTGGTTTCCAAACGCACCTTTGACTTTCCTGTTTCTTTGTCACGGACCAAGTTGATGTCTACGATCTCTCCATACTGAAAGCAAACGTGGTCGAGCAGGTTCCGTTCCATCTCCGTCAGCTTCTGCATTCGCTTCCTTCCACGTGAAATCGTGTGCATCGCATCGACACGCGCATCGTCCATCCAACTCTGCTGTGCATTCGATCGTCGAAACGCGCCGCACCTGTGCAAACACCGCCAACACGTCGCCTTCGGTGAGTCCAAAGTGCAGACCACCGACGTAGATGTACGCCGAACCGCGGAATTCGCGGTGCCACGAAGCTTCTGGCGGCACGTTCAGCTCCAACTCGCGCAAGCTCGCCTTCTGAGCGCCTCGCGGACGCGGCTTGGCTTGCATGTTCACGTGGCGACGCGCACGCGGTCCGCACCACCGTCGTGGTTTGATTGGCAGAGATGACAAGCAGAATTGGATGCACCAGCAAAACTGCACCATCGAAGCCATTTGTTTCATCCAGAGAAGAAAACACCACCATCAGCATGAAACGATGGTTGTGGAAGACGAACGATTGAGGAACAGAAGAGGTTGCAAAAGAAGAGAAAGGATGATAAAAAATTCAACTGTGGTTTCTGCTGGTGCAGGCATCCTTCCGATTCAGAAAGTGCAGAATACCAAGGCCATTGCTGGGATTCTGACCTCGTCGCTTATCTCCAATTGGCTCTTGCCACCTTGGCTGCTTGGCAGGTCGTGAATTGTTCCCATCGGCACGAGAAAGATCAACCAACGTGCTGCTTAGCACCTTTTTACGCCCACCCTTGCCGTCCGGACCTGTGCGAATGTAATGCCCATCTTCGATTACGGGACCATCTGGATTGAGAAACGTGGGCCTACACACGGTCCCAGATCCAATTCTGGCATGGTTCAAAGGAGACGTGTCTGGATCAGAGTGGTAGGATTCCTCATTGTCCGAAAGGAGCACGACTGGCGTAGATATACCGACTCCCGGGCAACAGCTTGTGCCTGGGATGGATTTGCCTGCGTGTACGTCAGGCTGCCCTTTTCTCGTCAAGTCTCCTGAGCCTCTTGCCGTTGCTTTCTCCAGCTCTTCGATTCGCTGCTTGAGCTCATCTTGAGCTCTGCTCGCCTTCCGTTTCCCCTCTGCCAGTTTTGCCTTGGCTGCATTCAACTCCTTGATGGTCGACTTGAGTTTTTCGTCTGCCGTTCGGATCGACGACTTGAGGTGCGCAATTTGGCGGATTTGGGCAACAATGCTGGTCTCCGGGTCCACCTTTTTCTGCTGCTCAATCATTTCTCTTTCCGAGGCGCTAGGATCTTCCAAGAGCTGGCAGTATTCAATCTTACCCTCTAGTACCTCATTTCGACGCATGAGCTTTTGGACCTTCTCTTCCAAGCTGGCCGCCCTTCCCCGTTCCATGGTGCGGGCTTGCTTGTACCCCACGTTGACTTGCTGCAGTTCTCTTTTCTCGTTTCGCAACGTTTCCTGTTCTAATTTGGCATTTTGCAATTCAGTCTTCAACGATGCAATCTCATTCTGGATGTTCCTGTGCCTTTTACATTCGTGCCCGAGTGCTTCTACCCTACGACGCTGTCTCTGGAGAAATGTGCACAGTACATTGCATGTTCTGGCATTGGCTTTCATCCGGAAGGAATCTCCAATCATTTGGATGTCAAGGTCCCTTACCCTCATCGTGTCGTTGGTGATGATCCATTCCAATTCCTTGGGAAGGCTGAAAAATTCGTTTGTCACTTCCTCTCCATCTTCACCGCCGCCCATCACGGAATCTTCTTGTTCGCAAGGCTGCAACCTTTCGGTTGGAGCTGTCGCTACGCACGTCGTAGTTCTACCGGAGCGTTTCCAGGGTGCATCGTTTTCCTCGTCTTGCTTCGACGTCTCTTCTACTTTGTCGAAGAGCAGGCGTATCGGCGTCCAATCTCTGGATCGACCTGCATCTCTCCTGCAGAATCCACATTGTTTGTATTTTCCTTTCTGGTGCCATGTCTCGGCGCAGTTGCGATGGAAGAGGTGTCCACAAGGCAGCACCACGGCTTCGTCTCCTTCCTCCCACTGTTCGTAGCAGATCAAGCACGGACGGAGCACGTTCATGTCGTCCAACGCGCTTCTCACCTCTTCTTGCTTCGCTTCGGTTGGCTGGTTCGCGTCGTCGTTCCTCTTCGACGTCAACCACGGGACATTCGATATCTCTTTCGAAAAGGATAGGAACGATTTCGCAAGGTTGCGATTGACATTCTCGTTTCGTTTCGAATTCCATGGCGAAGGGGACGAGACCCGGTCGAATTTCCCCCCTCTTTCCAGTCCCAGACCGAGAGGTTTCGATCGATATCTTTGGGCGATGCATTCGATATTTTTGCAGGAAAACGATAGGATCCTTTCGAGGGGGTCCATTTTCCCCATAGGGAATGGGAGAGCAAGGCGACCTTCCTCTTCTGTCATCTCTCTGTCAGAAGGGTGTCTCGATCCCTTGGAGGTGCGTGTGGGTGGGGTCGCACCATCGTGCGGATGGGATACGATCTCGAATCGACGTAGGTGTGGATTCTCCCGCTCCACCTGTCTCCATCCCCATTCCGACCTAGGTGAAAATGCCTGCATGACATCGATCCATGCTGCACCTCCGTCGACCCTTTCCCACGTCGCACCGTGCAAGGCAGCACCACACTCCGAAGCTGTGCGTGTGTGTGACTGATTGGGTGTGAGACCGTGCGTGTGTGAGAGGTAGTGACACAGGTCGTGTGTCTGGGTGAGTGTGAGTGAGGCTGGGAGTCGGTGTGAGACAGGTGAGTGTGTGAGGTTGTGAGTGCGACTGTGTGAGAGTGGGAGGGTGTGTGTGTGTGTGGTTGGGAGGGGTTGACCCCCCATCGACGTTGAGGAGAAACGAGAGGTGGAGGTTCGGCGGCGTGTGGTCGATCCACGTCAAACACACGTGCTCGTGACGCGTCAGGTGGAGACCAAGCGAGACGAACGGAGAGGATAGAGGTGCGAAGGAAGGACAGGACCAACGAGGACCACGAGAGGCACGAGCATGGCACTCGCAACGCGTCCCGTGGCGTGGACGCAACGAAAAGGGAAGAAAGACCAACCATGGAGGTCGTCGACGTCCACCACCACCACCACCGCAACGTCTTCCTCGTACGCGTCCGTCTGGACGAAAGGGAACGGTCGTGCGAGACATACGCACGTGGTGCGAGCAAGGGAAACCACCAGGGAGAGGTGGTGGGAAAAGAACTGTCCACCCAACATGAAAGACATCCATTCCACACAAGAGTTCGTGGACGCGCTGGCCGAAGCTGGAGAGAAATTGGTCATCGTGGACTTCTTCGCCACCTGGTGCGGTGCGTGTCGCGCCCTTTTTCCCAAGGTCGTGGAAATTGCCGAACAACACGAAGACATCGTGGTGCTCAAGGTCAACTTCGACGAAAATAAACCCATGTGCAAGAGCCTGGGAATCAAGGTGCTGCCTTTTTTCCACTTTTATCGTGGCGCATCAGGGAAGCTGGCTGCCTTCTCCGCATCCATGTCCAAGCTGAAGCGTCTTGAAGATGCCGTGAGCATTCACAACACGGCCAGGTGCAGTTTGGGACCACCTCCGGCACTCCAGGAATTCCCGGACGTAGCACCAGCCAAGGAAGCCGAACACGCCAACTGAGCCCATCAAAGAGACACTTGTGTGCGCGAACCATGCGGTCTGGATGGAGTGAAATTGGTTGGCAAAGCACGCGTTGGTGCATGAGTGGCACATCGTCGTCTTGCACATCAGGTGGGCGGTGCTGACCCACCCTCTGCACTTGGAAGACTTTCCATGCTCGTGTGTGTTTTCCAAGGACCGCACCGTTCTCGATTTGCATCGATGGGTTTGTAACGTGTACATTCCATCCCGCATCTGGACCCATTCGTTCTACAGAGCGGATGGACGGATGCTTGTTTTGGTTCCAAATCCACGTTCCATCCTCTTCATGACACGTTGCTTCCATTGTCGAACGAAGACGAACCGTAGCGGAGCCGAGAGAGAACGAACGAACAGCGGGGTACGGTACGTCGCTTCTCGAAGCGCGTCGCGCACGACGTGGACGGCATTTGCGACTCGTTCAGCCGAAGATGGCCGCGCTCACGATGATGGAAAGACACAAGGAGATCCCGCATGGCGACAATCGCAGCAGTAGGAAAAAGCGCAGCACCGGAAAACAGATGTCACGAACGCAACGGTGTCGCACGTGGAAAGGTTGATGTGGAGCACACCGTGACACGAAGAGGAGTCCTCGAACGCATCGCACGTAATGTTGCGTGAAAGAATTCTGCCATAGACGAAACGATTGGAATTGTGCTTGGAAGTGCGCACGTTCACCTGATCTCGAGCCTGGGAATGCCTGCGTTGGATGAACACGTCTAGTGTGGACCAGTGCAGGACTCTTTCCGAGCGATTGCACCATGCAGTCTGTCGAAAAATGGTGCAATTGTTTCGTGGTTAAGCCGTGCAACCAGCTTTCGAATGACTCGACCGTAGCATGGTGAAGGAAACAGGCGGGAAGTTATCGAGATGGTACACCGAGGTGTCCACTGCACCACCGATCAATTAAGCAACCGGTGCTTCAGAATGCTGGATGTACAGACAAGTGCTCATGCCCATTGCATCGATTGAATGGCCGTGGAAACCAAAAGCAACCCAAACATTCACGGGAAACACCTTTGAGTTGATGTCCTACTGGCAAATACTCCAACTGACAGTTTGAACCAGAGGAACATGCACTGGTGCCCTCTCAAGGAAGAAATAAGACCAGAACCAATGCAACAGCGTGGACAGTTACCAAATGTACATAGTACGAGGGACGAAAGTGCTGCAGAATTTGCTTTGAATGACCATGAAGCAGGGAACAGCATGGAAGAGAAGGGCCTCAGCATTGCCCTTGTCAACCATCCAATGCCTCGTAAAGCCATGTTTTGTGCTTACTGGGATGATAGTGGAAGAATGAACGATAGTGAGACACCGGTGA
The DNA here is from genome assembly GCA_038048775.1 of Picocystis salinarum. NCBI lineage: Eukaryota > Viridiplantae > Chlorophyta > Picocystophyceae > Picocystales > Picocystaceae > Picocystis > Picocystis salinarum. Next base: position 5,431 of record JBBULP010000270.1, on the reverse strand, counting down.
TAAAGAGCAGCAGGATTTCTGGATGAAACGGTTTGGGATGGAAAGATGACCGCAGACATGGCATTTTTCTTGTGCATTCTTGAAGCCCATGAAAGCGAAGACCTCAACGGCGCCCAAGCCAGCATTGTGCATCGATCCAGACAGAGAGAACATCAAGGCTCAACCGAGCCGAGGCTGAGAACGCTGTGCAAAAGTACAAATAAAGGAAAATGCACGGTTTTTGCTTGGCTCCTACAGAAGCTTTGTGATAACGATAGAAGAAAAAAGATGTTTACAATGGAATGACGAAGCCTACAGCACCCGCTGTTCCTCTTTTTCTTCTTTGACGAAGCGGCCTTTTACACGACTCCGATTGTGTGCACGTTCCATACGAGCCACATACATTACTTTGTGGTTGAACTGTCTCTTCTTCTTCTTATCCTTGTATCTCTGAAGTGCTTCTGGCCTATTTGCACAGGGGTTACATCCTGCATCAGACGCTACAAGGGAGCTTGATAGCCCATCAAAAGCAGCACTTTTCTGCTTCTTGCTTGAAGAGTTACACATCATTTTGCCGTCCGAGCATTTGTTCGAGCCTTTCGTCGTCTTAGATCGTTTTGATCTGTGCCAGTCATCCTCGGACTCTTGTGCCTGCATGAGGGGCGCTTGCTCGTAACTGCGCGTTCCCTTGAGTGTATCATGAATTTGTGCAGGCTGAAGAAGAGCATTTTGCTGCTCACATGCCTGTGATTCAGGTGTGCTCGAATCTCTATCTGCATTCCGTTGAGATTCTTGTGTCCTATTGACTTCTGTGCGAGAAGACTCGTCTGACCCTCGGACGGGAAAACCAGAAACCTCGTTGAAATATTTGGACAGTCTTCCTCCTGGTTGTACGGGAGGATCCTCTGGGTATTCGGCGTTGGAACAAAGAGGAGAATCATCACTTAGTTCGGCCCACATGTTCGCAAAAGAAGGTTCCCATGTATGTGCCTTGTCTTCTGGGTTGCAATCGTCTACGACCACTGGACCTAGGAGTGAAGCACAGGCTGCTGCCTGTCGTGGCGACACAACTTGTACAGTTGCCGAAGACTTGAAGGCACCTAGTGCAAAGGTAATTCTCTTATCTTTTGCTTTTCTACAGGGATCGCATGCTTCACCACAGACCTTGCAGGTGGCGATACCATGCATTTTGCAATATCGAACAGCTGGTTTCAAATGGCATCGCTCACACAACCACTGCCTCCATTCGTACTCTCCTCTCTTCAGCCGCAGCTTTGCATCACAGTGCAAGCAGATGGGCTTGCCATCCTTTTCTTGCACAAGCACTGCTGGTGAAGCATTGCATTCATGGCACTGAGTGATGTTTGGGGCATTGTTTGCCTCGGTGAACATCAATTTGAGCCCTTTCCAGCTCTTCATCAGCAGGTTGCGTTTATTTCAGCACCAGAACGAGGTCTGCCTCTCTTGCACTATCCTTTCGAACAAGTAGCGCCCTTTTCGTCTCGAATCTCCTGCGGTGGTTTGGTCGGTTCTTCCACTCCTCCCAAACCTGTTTGCTACGGATCGTGCAATCCTGGCGAGTTTTCCAACCTGTTTGCTTCCGTTTCCTCTCTGTTTCGGAAATGGAAGAGCTTTCGTGCGAAGATCGTGGGATCCAACAACCACCCCTTTCGCCTCTCGTCCGCCGCTTGTTCTTCGGAAACGCCGATCCGTTCCTCTTTCTTCCACTTTCCCGCGACGTTCCTTCCGAAGCCGCGGTTCGGCTCCCTCGCGGACCTTCGCCTCGTTTTTTCTCTCGCTCGAAACTCGCTTGTTGTGCGCTCGTGTTGCGCTCGTTGCTTTTGCTGGCTGGTGCGCCAGCACGTCGGCTCTCGTGCGTGTCGATCTTTGGATCGAAAAAGGGACCGATCGTGCCGGGTTTTCGCCGAAAGGGTGGGTGTCGCAGGCGCACCGGTCCCGGAAATGTGGATGAGAACGCCCCAAACCCTGCCACGTGGACAAAAAGCGTTCGGATGAGAACGAAAAGGATGGCCGGGAGGATCCGGGGGAAACCGGGGTCTTCCAGTGGTTTCGCAGGGGAGGGTCCAGCCTGGACCCCCCTCCCGAGATCGAAAAGATCCCCGGGGGTGGACCGGACGTTTCCGGGGCGGGGTGACGCGTGGCGAGACCACGAGACGCCCCGTTCGTCGCGGGTTCGAAAATATCTGCCCTCCTCGAGACCGAGGGTGGGGAACCCCACCGATCGAGACCCGAATGGAAAGGAGTGAACGGTGAGTTCGTTCGTCGTTGCACCGGACGAAAGGAACAACGAACCATCGAACGGCCGTGTGGATCTCCAATTCACGATGCTGCGACGGACGCGATCTGACGAGCGTTCCTCGGACGCTCCCTTCGCGTTTGCTCGTCGAAGGTATCCGCAGACCGCCAGAGCTCGAGTGAGGGCTAGCATTGGGAGAGGATCTCAGGATCCAATCGCACAAAGGACATGGACCGAACGCAGCTCGAATCCCAACCACCAAAATAGATAAAAAGTAAAGAACATGATCATCAGCGCAGCCAGTGCAAAGATGGTATGTGCTGTGCGCATGGTTCGACCTCCAGCAAAGGACAGAAAAGTCAAATTCCCATCGAACGATCTGTGTATCAGGAATGCAAGCTATCTACAATGCGGAGACTTGAAGTCACAAACGCAGTCGCTTGAGTTTATCAAAACTTCACCCTGGGATTTGAAAATGATGACTGAAAGGCTTGCTTGGTGCTAAACATCCCAAAACAGCATGCTCTGGAACCCTCGAAAAGCAAGGTATTCTGACAGCGCAACTTTGGTGCAGTCACTGTTGAACCAGCGTTCCATTGACGAAAGGAAAGCAAAGCAGCTTTGGGAGCTGTTAAATATTGAATACTACGCTGGACAGGCTCCACAAGGATCCATTCATGTTGCATATAAGCGAGAACTTTATTCGCTGCTTCCTTGCAGCGTTCCAAACCTGTCTCTATGTTGCCTATGTGTAAAAATTCATCCATCAACAGTGATCATGATTTGCACATTGATAGTACCACAATTGTGGAGGGAACTTTGGAGTTTTTCTTTTCACAAGCTGCAGAGCACTGGGACTGCTCTGACTACACCTTACTCGGTGCAGTGTTGATAGATCCGTTCTTCCCTTTCCAAGGCTACCCAGACAGCAAATTGGCCCTTCCAACGGGTGCACACAACTCTATCTGGCACCTGCAACCCGCACTTGATGCTTGTTAGGAGCTCGGCTGTGTGAATGTCCCATACTCGTACTTTGGCATCTGCCCCCGGTGCTACCACATACGTGTCCATCCCTCGTGCATCCTTGCCCAGGGCTATGTCGTACTGCATTCCGCCACCGTCTAGACCTTGAAATTCGTGAACTGGTGTTTTTGCAGCCCTTACATCCCAAAGCCGCATTTTGCCACCAAACGTCCCGGAAATCAAGTACGTTTCCTGGGGGCGAACCAACTGAAGTGTGCAGACACCGGTGTTTTCACGGGCAAGAAGTTTTCCCTTGTGCATCTTGCTTTGCTCACCACGTGGGCTTGCCCGCAAATCATACAGAACGATGTTTCCATTTCTTCTTCCGTTGTACAGGAGATTGCCTGTGCCATCGAATTGCTGGGCCAAGGCCGCAAGATCCTTGCGAGGTTCGTTCCACAGGATATCCATGGTGGTCCGTTCGGCGTTCACCACAAATGCACCGCTCTCGGATCCCACGCTAATCTTCCTACCGTCCTGTGCATATTCCAACGTCCAGAAATCACCTTTTCCTCGCAGTACGCATTCGCACTTGGATCTGATGTGCACTTCTGTCGGCGCACCATCTCTCCTGTCCTCGATCTTGGCATCCAGGGTGACAAGCTTCCCGCTCTTCCTTCTTTCTGCCAACGTGGTGCATGCCACGCGGACGGTTTCTCGTCCTTCCCAGCGACACCGCATGGCCGACAGGTGTGGTACACAGTCCACGGTTTGCATTTGGTGTTTCCATGATGCATCCACCTGTTCTTCTTCAGACACGTAAATCCATCTCACACAGGCGTGGGCTCCACGAGAGGCCACCACGTACTCCCATTGTCGTTCGTCTTTGCTTGCAACAGTTGCATAGTCGGATTCTGGTGGCTGCGGTTTGAGCACCAGACCACCTGCACATCGGCTGTGCGTTGGGTTTGTATCTGTGGGAGGTGGATGTGTCCACGCCACTTGCAGATGTCGCGCTTCGACGGCACCGTCTGTTCGACGGCTGCATCCACGACGACGTCCGAACGTCTCTCTGCCTTGCACCACGTCGAAGTACGACGTCGACGCGCGTGTGCTTGGCAGTTCCGTTGCACCCGTCCTTCGTTTCGTGATTGCTTCGCCTTCGATCACCTGCGCACGTGCATTTCCTTCTGCTTCGTCGCGTTTGCTTCGCGTGTCGGCGTAGTATCGTTGCGTCCTTTCGTCCCACGTGAAGCCTGGAAGACGCGGCGGAAGCGCCATGACACGTGCACGTGCGTGCGTGGACGGTGGCGACGCAGGAAACCGCGACGGTCGAACCTCTTGACGTTGCAAACCAGCGACGACGCGTGTGGAGGCGAGATGCGACGCACGTCGTGCGCGACTTTTGTGTTCGTGGTTCGAAGCAGCGTCGACGCAGGTGGGTTCGGCGTGCGGTTGGTTCGTCGTGTTCGCACGAACGCGAACGCGTGGCGTGTGGATGCGATGCTCTTCGCCTCGTCTTCGCACGAAACAACAGGCGTAGACGTCGCTTGCGTGTGTTCTTTCGTGCGAAGGCGTGTCGTTCCGTCGGCACCACGCTTGCACACGTGCGCACGCAAAACACACAGACGCGCGGACGCACGGATGCACCTTCTTCTCCTACCTCCACGTGTTCGATCGCATCCCTTGTGCGACGTGGCATCGTCCTGCCTTTGCTTCGCACGTCGCCATGCCTCTCGTCGTCGTCGTCGTCGTCGTCTCGTGGTTCGTATCCACGTCACACCCTCGTTGTGACGTGTTCACAACCGAACACGCGACCCTGGTGGGCGGGGATGGGAGAGGCGACCTGGGCGCAGGAGATCCTCTGCGTGAGAAGCAAAAGATCGTGCCTTTGGTAAGGAAGGAGAATCCGAAACGCATCCCCCATCGTTCTTGAATCGAGGAGGAATTCCTCCGGTTCGTCCTCTGCGGGGATGGATCTCGGATGCCCCGAACGTCCCCTTTGTTTCTCCTAAGATCTGCCTCGTGGGTTCCATGTCTCGCGGTTCGTCTCGTCCGAGGACCCCTCCCCCCCTCCTGGTTCGTACTCCTTCTTTCTCTTATCGATCGCACCGTTGGTTGTGGGGACAGAACCGAGCCAGCCACCACGTCTTCCCTTTTGTTTTCTTGGAACGGTCCGTGTCTCCCTCCACCCTCGGACCCCCACCCCCCTCGAGGGGAGGGGTCTCCTCT
>JBBULP010000269.1:0-26543 GCA_038048775.1 Picocystis salinarum | reverse complement strand
GGAAGGGACACGTGGCGGGGGACGCGGGGCGTTGTTCTCGGAGCCACAACAACCCATTGGACCGGCGGGAGACGTGGTGCATGGCGCACGCCTGCAATTCGACGATGCTGTGACGCTCAAATTGAGACGAAGAGCAAGGCTGGTGTGGGACGAACCGCCCAAAGATGTGCTGCTGGTGAAACGATGGAGAGACGCACCGGCCGCCAACGCCACCCGTGAAGTGGCCGAATGGTTCCGTCAAAGGGGTGTGCAAGTGCATGTGGAACGCGTGGTGCAAGAGAAAGAGATGCCCGAATGCCACGCGTTCGATGCAGCAACCAGCAGGGTGGACTTCTGCGTCACCCTCGGCGGGGACGGGACCATGCTGCACCTCGCCGGGCTCTTCGCTGGAGAATGGAACATGCAGTCGGCACTGCCACCGGTCATCAGCTTCGGGATGGGATCCTTGGGCTTCTTGACCCCGTTTCCCTTCGAACAATATCAAGACAAGCTGGCGCGGATCATGGCGGCGCACAAAACGCCCCTGTACGTCACCCTGAGGACCCGGCTCAGGTGCGAAGTGTACGAAGGACAAGAGCTCAAAATGGTGACGCATGTGTTGAACGAGCTGGCGGTCGATCGAGGTTCCAATCCTGCACTGTCCACCTTGGATTGCTACATCGATGGAAATTACGTCACCACCGTCCATGCCGACGGCCTACTGGTTGCCACACCTTCCGGCTCCACGGCTTATAACATGGCTGCAGGAGGAGCTATGGTCGCTCCTAGCGTCCCCTGCACGTTGCTCACCCCGCTGGCCGCCCATTCGTTGTCTTTTCGCCCGTTCATTGTTCCGGAAAGCAGTCATATCGAGTTGAAAGTGCCCCACAATGCACGCACGGACGTCATTGCTACGTTCGATGGTAGAAATACAGTGTCCATACCAAGAGGAGGGAGTGTGAAAATCGCGACGTCTGAGTTTCCCATACCTATCATCAACATGCATCGGTATGACATCGACTGGTTCAACAGCCTCACCCACAAGTTGAGCTGGAATACGCACGCCACACAGCTACCGCTGGAAAGGCCTTGAACCAGTGTGTTTGCATTGGCAACGACTGCGGTATTGAAGCCCTTTTCTCATGGTTGTACTGTGTGGTTACCCTCCGACCCAATCGTTTGATGCTTTTGGGTGTGAAAGATTTCTTAGAAGCACAAAGGCCCCTTTCAAGCAATGCCATCTTCTCTTGGCGTTTCTTTGAAATTTTCCTCAAGGGACTTGATTCACATTTTTGCTTCGATGTAATAAGACGAGTACCTGGGACTTCTTTGAGTAGGTTGCACGGTGGTTTTTGGAAAAAGTTGCGTAAAACATCCATTGCAATTTTCTGTTGAACAAGCATCCAGGAAGCTTTCCCCCATTCCAAGGGAGTAAATCCGCCACAAGATACCCAAAGTCTTTGTCCCTAAAACCTTCAGAGATTTCTGCTGCATGCAAAGTGTGCCAGTCTCTCTTCGTGAGCTGTTTGCAAACACAGTCCTTCTCCACACCTCGAACACTCTCTCCTGCTTGTGAAAGGCTTGTGAAAATATTGGTCAGCCTCTGGTAGAAGTTTCAAACTGTATTTGTGTCGCTTCTTGTCTTAGTCATTAGTCATCTTCCTTGCATTGTCGGGCTGCAATAATCCAGGATGAAGTCCTGAGTTGTTTTCAATGCAACAAGAAGAGGGTACCATCATCACCGTAAAAGCATGGAAGTAGATCCTTGGGATCAGCTTATGATGCAGAGTCGTTGGTTGCTACGGACCCCCACTTGAGAGGGATTGCAAGATTGACTGCTTGCATTTGATCCGGATTCTACTTGGCCCAAAGTGCACTTGCTGGGAAGGCAAGTGGTCTCTTGTACTGGGACAAGGTACATGAATCTCTTGCAGAACAAAACTGCCATGGAATCTGTTGCCTGTCTTAGAGAAATTTCAAACTTCTGGGAGTGCATGCAAAAGTGTAGAAGAGGTGAGACACAAAACCGTGGAAAGGTTTCATTCAAACATGTACATGATGGTGCTGTACCATGGCAATTGCTGCAATGCACATTTGGGGCATGTACATCCCATTGCCTGCTGCTCTCATAAGAATCGATGAAGAAACCAGACATTACACACAGGCCATGACAGGAGACGCAGCAAAGAAACTTCAAGAGCAGGCAAAAATTCCATGATCTGTACAATGATGCACTAGATGCGCAGTCCACTCAATCACCCCAGGTCCAACACATAGACCTGGCATCTGGAAAAGACTGCAGAGGGTGAGTCTCTATGCAGAAGGTTAGGACTTTTCTAGTGCCCTACGGTAGGATTACCTTTTGAATATCCTCAACAGCGCTGTTGATTCTTTCTTCGCCTTCAAGTTGTTGATTTGCCCATGGAACAAGGCCTGCTACAAACTCACGAAAGGACAAAGAGCCATCCTTATCCTGATCAAAGTCATCAAAAACTTCCAGCAGTTTGGCATCGGCACTGTAGGTGGCATCCAAACCAATGGCACAAGCGAATTCCTTCGGACCAATTCTAGAAGTGCCCTTCTTTGCTGCAACCATGTACTTTTCCATCGCCAAGCGGCACATCCGATAGGTGAGGCCCCACTGCTTGTAGACCTTGCCCATCTCCATGACTGCCTCTGCAGGAACAAGCCCTAATTTCTTAGCAGCAAACATCAGCCTGGTGTCCTCAAAGGAATGCTCTGTTTTTGGAACTCCCATCGACTCTGCCATGGCTGAGCGCACACGTTCTGCAAACAGGTTCGGGTCCTTCTTTTCCTCCTTGCTTGGTTTCATGACTGGCAGAAACGTGATTTTCACACCATTGCTCCACTGACACATAAGAAGCAACGCAAGCACGTGTGGCATGTATCCCAAGGGCTCCACCCACGCGGGGTCGACTCGGTGATGGTCGTATTGGATTGTGATAGGCTGTACGGGTAATCCTGGCACGAAAGCTCCATACTTGAAGCCACAGAGTTGCCTTCCGTTGCTGGTATTTCCTTCTGGAAAAACACAGACCGATGGCCACCGATCGTCTTCTGCAATACGTTGAATCTTTTCCACAGCGGCATGCCCCTGTTTCTTGTCTCCCCGTTCCACCATGATGGCCTGCATGGAACGCATGATGACACCCATGAGGGGTTGTTTTCCATTCTCTGCTGCACTGACGCCCACTCCTGTGACCTTGTACTGCAAGTAGAACACATCCAAGAATCCTTGATGGTTGGCCACTTTGATAGGTGCTTCCTTGCGATCTGCCAGCTTTCCAACTTCGCGCAAGCGATGCAGTCCGACCGCGAAGAGGTTGATGCGGATCATCCAGGTGATGGGGTGCCTCAGCATCCTCCTCCATTTGGGCAACGGTTTCTCTTGTGTTTCATCCCATCCCAACAGCACCAGATGAGCCAGCATCCAGCTCACCAGCACAGTAGCGATGACCACCACCAACCTGGGCAGCACCAGCACCGCTCCCAGCCACCATCCCCTTCCCAGCTGCGTGTGGTTCACGTACGGATTCGGCGGGAGCGTCCACAGAGGCGCAGGACGTCGCATGCTGACGTGGAATCGATCGACACGTAGTGGCACGGCCACGTCACCGCTCCTCGTCCGTCGGTCTCGGCCGATTTCCAACACCGACACGTGGCCTCGATCTCCACGATGGGCACATGGACGATCCATGGGTAGAATGCTTCACGACCAGGGAAGGTAGGGAACGAGAAGTTCAAAGCAACACATGCATTGTTCACGTGCATGCAATGCTCGAGAAGGAGCAAGGCAAAGGCATGTGGGAGCACGCAACGTCAAGACGGAGCCGCCGTCGTTCCGGTGTTGCAACTACAACGTGTTGCAAAGCAACGAAGAACACGATACCAACAACGGAAGTTTGAATTGCCATGGCAACATGGCAAAGATCGTGGGAAATTCGGGTTGTTGGAAAGACAGAGAAGAATGTGGGATCATCCAAGTGTAATGCAAACGAAGCTCGCATGTTGCACTATTGCATTGGAAGGAGAGAGAAGACGTCCATTGGAACCACTCGCCTCTTCTTGGCTGAATTTGTCAACATACTTCGATGGAACACGACAAACATGCGTGTTCAATGTTGTCCAAAGCCTTCATCCACGGGTCATTCGCAATTTGAGGATGTTGCTCGTTTTACAACTCCTCTTTGTTTTCATTCGCCGCAAGGTAGACATGCGAGAATTTTTGCTATGTGCTAGGATCGGCACCTTCATGTCAAAGTGCACGGCCTATGTAGGTCAACAATCGCGCCTTGTGGTCTTACCACAAACTTGAAGAGGTTTTTTGTGTTTCGCCAAGTGATCCACTACCGGGGTGAAACTATCGAAACACTACAAAGCACCAACGCTTTCCTTCAAACGCTTGCAGAATGCGCACTTGTTGAAAGATTGTCATCTATATGCACCCCTAAATGGAGCTCTCATACCGTGGTCATTTCACTTCACCGATGTTCCACGAAGCGTTCATGAGATGCGGGACGAATAGAGTTGTCAAAGTGTTGAACACGGTGGAACGGCAACTTCCGTCTTGTTGTTGTTCTGCACGATTGACAGGCCCCAATCGTGCATTGTGGTCTTTCGTTCTCAACTCCGTGAGGATCCACTTGGAGCGGTCTATCGAGATGAATTGGGATGCATTAGACCGATGGATGGAATGGGCGAGCAACTTCGTGGCGGCTTTGAAAGTGTACGTAGATACATTTCCACACGCGTGTTCCATGCCCTTGGTGGCATCCTTGCGATGGGCGGAGATCATCGCACCCATCGTTCCGTTCGCAACTGCTATCTTTGTCCACTGCTACGACGGTGTTGTTGCGTTGAAGACACGTCCTTGTCGTGTTTGGTGGATCCACATCGCTCGCAGGTCCCATCGAGATACGTTTTTCCATCCGATCGGAACGTCTCGTGGGTTTGGATGGGACGTTTGGTTGGGGTTCCTGGGACATCCTACGGTCTCTCCCTTCGCTTTGTTTTCGTTTCTCTTTCACCTCTACGTGTGTGTCTGTTTGTCCCTGTTTGTGTGTGTGTGAGATGGTTGGTTCAGTGGGGTTGTGTCGGGTGGAAGGACGTCGTGCGTGTGTCCATCCACACGAGCTCGATCCACACGTGCGCGTGGAGCGAAACCACTGGACCGTTGGGATCCGACCGTTGCCCCGTCGGGTGCGGATCGAGATCGACGGCGGAGAGGAGACGTGTGGGCTCACGTGCACCGTCGATCCGATCGCGGGGCGCCCCTTCGGCGGAGGCTGCGCGGAGCACGGAGGCGAACGCCTGAACACGTGATCCTGCGGATCTGGTGGCCATGGAAAACCCAGACAAGACCTGCCAGGAAGAGGCGGATCCGGCCCCCTCCCAGCCCGTGGAGGCGGCGGAGGCGGAGGAGGGTGTGCAGGACGCACGTGATGCGTCCGCGCCCAACCCAGTCGACGAGGCGATGCAAGTGGATCCGGAAGAAAAGGCCAAGCTAGAGAGAGAAGCCGTGGTGGATATCATACAAGCCATCCGGGAGCTGCGAGAGGAATTCTTGGAACAACAAACCCAGAACAAAGACGAAGCAGGCATCCTGGCGCTGCATGCGTGGAAGAAAAAAGAAGGACGTGAGGACGCGAGCTTGGCATTGGGACCCGTGGCGGGTACCGCACTGGGCGACGTGTTCCTCTCTCGTGCAGAACTGGAAGGCGTGGGACTGCACAGAGCCGATGCAAAATGCATCGACACACTGCCCGTGCCAGGAATGGCGGAAGAACCAGTGCAAATCGCATGCTCCGTCATGGCCCCACTGGACGAGGATGCAAGCCTCCCCAAGTTCATGGCTGAAGATGAGTTCATCTTCACTGGAAATGGGAGCGGGATGGCTGAAGGAAGACACGTACTTGAAGGTGGAAACTTGGCCTTGAGCCAGAACCTGGTATATAACAAGCCAGTGAGGGTCATCCTACAGCAAAAACACCCCCAGAGCCTCATGGAAGACGGGACGGCATACGTCTATGCAGGCATCTACTCCGTGGAAGCATATTGGAAAACAACGATGGAGAGTGGAGCAGAAATCCTCAAATATCGGATGGCGAAGGATCCCGCGTACCATGTCATTGCTGCTGAAGTGGAGTCTGAGCAAGAGGAGCAGGAGGAGGAAAAGCCTGTGTTGCCAAAACCAAAACGTGATCCTAAAGTAGGCAAGGCAGTGCGCAAGCCGGCTCCTTCAAAGCAAGGTACGTCAAAAGCCCGTCGAGCAATGGGAGATGTGTCTCGAATTTTACAGGTCTCAATACTGTTGCCTCAAGTGGAGGTTGCAATGGCTTGCCAGAGCATTGCACATGTTGGGGATAGCTCTGGTGCATGATGCTTTTGTTAATGTGAAGGACTGACCCATAACGGACAAACGTGATTTCTGTGTGCAGGGAAGAAAGAGCGGGCGAAAGAGAAAGCCGTGAAAGCAGACGAGATTCTGTCTGGCTACGAGAGCGACGTGGATGAGATGATGGAAGAAGAAGAAGAAGAGTATGAAGTTGAGAGCATACTAGCAGAACGCATTCGCAATGGCAAAAAGGAGTTCTTGATCAAGTGGGTTGGTTACGATAGCAGCTATAACACATGGGAACCAGAGGAAAATGTTGACCCTCCGCAAGTGGTCGATGAGGAGGCAGCTCCTGTAAATGCAATGGAGGGATCAGGAGCAAAGGAAACAAATGACGATGCAGCACCATCCCAAGAAGAGATAGTTGTAAAGTTGGCGACGGAGGAAGCAGCTGCTATTGAGGCGCCTGTCAAAGTCCCTGGACAAGAGGCTAGCCTAGTCCAACCACTTTATGAAACAGAACGGGGCACAGATTCGGCTCCGGAGGTTGGCAAAGATGCAGTCATAGACACCGTTGAGGCAGAGGTAGGTCCCACTGAAGATCTGGAGGAGAAGAAACAAAGCAGTCCCCAAACTGCTGCGAACGATGCAGAAAGCGAGGATGGGGAGGAGCTTGAGGAGTATGAAGTGGAGAAAATTCTCAAGATGAGAACACGCAAGGGCCGTACGGAATACCTCATTAAATGGGTCGGATATGATGATGGTTGGAACACCTGGGAACCAGAGGAAAATATGGGAGATTGTGATGAGGTCATGAAGGAGTTTCTTACGCGTGTGAAACAGCCAAAGCAGGTAAAGACAAAAAAACTTAAGACAGCTAAACCAGAGGATAGATTTGAGAAGAAGCTGGGGGACCGTGGTTTCCTTGATCTTCAGTGAACTATCTTCTTGAAATCGTTTCAATGAAAAGCTCCCTGCACATTACTCACCAAGAGTCGTTTCTGCAATTAGCCTTGTCACCACGTACGGATCCATATTGGACGATGGACGGCGATCTTCGTAATATCCTTTTCCCTCGACTGGCACCATGCGAGGCACGCGGATGGAAGCGCCTCGATTTGCAACTCCCCATGTGAACTTGTCCATCGGGGCAGTTTCATGGAGACCAGTGAGACGACGCTCATTCCCCTCTCCGTATGCGAGGATGTGCTCCATATGCTTCTTTCCGAGCTTCTCACAGTGTTTCTGGATAACATCCCAACCTCCGGCCTGACGGGTAGACTCAGTGCTGAAGTTGGTGTGGCAGCCAGCACCGTTCCAATCACCTGGGATGGGCTTAGGATCGAACGACGCAATAACATTGTAGAACTCGGTGACACGAAGCATGAGATACCTGCTCATCCAGAGGTGATCGCCCATTTCGATGCCCAAGCATGGTCCAACTTGGTATTCCCATTGCCCAGGCATAACTTCTGCATTCACGCCGCTAATTTTCACGCCAGCATAGAGGCAAGCCTTGTAGTGGGCCTCGATGATGTCGCGTCCGATGGCAATGCCAGTTCCAGCGCTGCAGTAATAGGGTCCTTGCGGTCCAGGGAACCCGTTTTCCGGCCAACCCAATGGCCATTTTGTCTTGCCGTCAAGGAGTGTGTATTCTTGCTCGATTCCAAACCAAGGAATCTCATCCTTGTACTTTTCCATGGTCAAGGCACAGGCATGTCTGGTATTGGATGGGAGGGGTTGCATATGGTTTCTGATGTCATCTCCCAGCATGTCCCCAGGCTTGGGAGGCACGTACACGTCGCACATGACCAGCACATTGTCTCCCTTGCGGAACGGGTCCTTGAAGATGGCTCTTGGGACCATGAACACTTCACTGTCGTGTCCGGGCGCCTGTCCTGTGGAAGATCCATCGTAGTTCCAAATGGGAAGGTCTTCTGGACAGGTGGGTGGACTGTCCAACGTCTTGGTCTTGCATCGGATGTCCCATCCACCGCCTCCCAGCCAGACGTATTCTGCCAGGACCTTGCCATTTGGATCCAGGTCACTGAACTTGTCCAGGATTGTGTGGTCCAACAAAGACTTGGGCATGGTTGGTCTTCGTGTGCCAACTTTCTTGTCTCAGGCTGATGTCAGACGACGTTCGCTACGTTGTCCTTTCCGGAACCACGCAGATGGCTTGGTGCAGCCACCACCACGGAATTGGCGATGCACTGGACGGAAGGACGAGCGTCTTGTTTTCGAGCACGCAGAAGAAGACGCTTTGGTCGTTGCTTTGCGATGCACACGCACGTGCGACGTTCGTTGGTTGCAATGGTGGATTGGTTGAGCGTGGGGTCCTACTTCAACCGATGGGAGAAGATCCAGACCAGGGCTACGCCAACCGACAAGCGGATCGAACGGACCACGTGCATCGCAGGGCGAATTCGGACGGTCCGGATCGACGCTCGCGGCGAAAAGGGTTCCTCTGCGCTTCCCGAAAGGATGGCCAACCCTAGCTTGGACTTGGTCCTCATTTTTCGTTTCGGTTGGACCGAATCTCGCAGAGGATCCGGGTCGGGTCGTCTTGCAGCCGTCGGTTGGACCAATCGCCTGGCCGGAGAGACGTCACGTGACCGTCTCGCCCCGGCGGATCCCCGACCGTCCGATCACGTGGCTCCCACGTGCCAACTTGCCAGCGATCCAGCTGGCGGGTTCCCATTGGCTCCCGTGCGAGGGTCGTTGGGGTTGCGTCCAGCTGGCACCTTTTCGACGTCCGGCCGGGCTCCCTTCGCCCCCCTCCCGCGCCAGCGAAGCAGCCGCCCCTGCCACGTGGGCTCAAAAAGCGTCCGCCCCGCGTGCTGCTCGCATCACGTGACGCGCACGTGCGACGGCGACGGTCCGCCGACGCGCCTTCCGACGCGATCCGACGTCACGTGAAACGTCGATGCACGTCCACGTGGTCGATCCAGGCACCTTCGCTGCATCGCAGGAGCACCTTCGGATGCGTTTCGACGTTCGCGGACGTGGACACGCGAGGCGTCGTGGTGCGCCATGGCGGACGCGGTGACGTTGAGATCGCATGGACACGTGCGCGTCTTGCAGCTGGACGTGGACGGAAAAGGACAGAACCGCATCACGCCGACGTGGATGACGCGCGTGCACGCGTGCTTGGACGTCGTGGAAAACGACGACGACGCCACGTGCTTGGTGACCGTCGCCAACCCGACGTACTTCAGCACTGGATTGGACTTGAAGATGCTCTTGCACAGCGCCGACGTCGCGCTGGACTTGGTCCGACGCTTCCACGAGCTCCTGGCGCGCCTGCTTGCGTTTCCGAAGCTCACGGTGGCGGCTGTGCGCGGACACGCGGTGGCAGGCGGTGCGATGGTGGCACTGGCACATGATTACGCACTGGTGGCACACGACGCGACGTTGTGCTTCCGGGAGATCGAGATCGGCATCTCTTTCACGTCCGGCATGCAAGCCTTGGTCGCAAGCAAAGTGACCGATCGACGTGGCTTGCTTCGCGACCTGCTCTTGACCGCCATGCGATGCAGCGGTGCGCAAGCCGTGGAACGAGGCATCTGCGACGAAGTGCACCTGCCAGACGTGCACGGAGACGTGGTGGCGCATGCCGTGGAGCTGGTGGAACGCGCAGGGCTTCGCACGTACCTGCCGTCCGTGCTGCAAGCCATCAAAGAAGAGATGTACCAGGATGCGCTGCAAAAGCTGCGGAGCAGCGACGTGGGAAGCGCGTGGAAGGTTGGAAGGATGGCCAAGCTGTGAAGCGCAAGCGGAGATGCCCATGTGCCAGAAGCAACGTCCAACGTGCGCAAGACGGGCGCACCTGTGGGTGGAAGAAACATGTCGTTGGAGCGGTACCTTTCGCATGCACAAAAGCGCTGCATCCGCCTTGTGCGTAGCATGGCCATGCCTGGATGCCTTCAGAACCCACACAAAGCACGGATTTGCGAGGATCTTGCGTTGGTTCCATGCGCTGCAGCGTTACGTTCAAACCGTTGCATTCCACGGTTGCTCGTTGCATCGATTCATACAATGCATCCCATCCGCATGGCATGGCATCCCATCGCCAATAGCTTCGCATCCCGCGCTCCTCTTCTTCGCATGCCATCCCGGTACCATTGCATCCCATCCACAGCCACGTTCGCATTCACCTGGCATTCCATGGCTTGGCATCCACCATCTCTTCCTTGGCACGGCCCCCTTTGCACGCGTATCGCCCGTTCCCATCCATCCAAGCATTGCATGGCATCCAATCCTTCCACCAAGCATGGCATGGCATCGTTTCGTGCAGGTGCACCGTGGTGTTGCATGAGGATCCAAGCCAATCGGGTGTGGTCCATGCCGCATCACACACGTCGCATCGCATCGCGACGCCACGCGCAGACAGGTCGCCGCCACCGAGGCGTGGCGATGGCGGACGAGGCGCAGCTGCGACGTGTGGCGGAGGCGTGCAAGCCCACGTTGGTGCTTGGATCGCAGTCGAAGACGCGAAGGACGTTGCTGCAGGCGTGGAACGAGGCGCATCCGCACGTGACGTGTCGACACGTGCGTGCGGACGTGGACGAACGCGGCGTGCGCGAACCAGACGAGACGCAGCTGGCCGTGGCCATCGCCATGGCCAAGAAAGACGCGCTCCTGCCTGTGCTGCAGCGGGAAGCGGACGGAAAGCAACGCACGTGGCTGGTGACGTGCGACCAAGTGGTGCTGCAAGACGGCGCCGTCGTGCACAAGCCCAAAGACGCCGAAGAAGCCACGCTTCGGCTCACGCGTGGAGGTGCTGTGGAAACGCGAAGCGCCGTGGTGTGCTGCGACGTGGCGAGCGGATGGACGGTGCACGTGATGGACGTGGCGCACGTGGACGTGGCGCCACTGCCTTCGGACGTGGTGGAACAACTTCTGGTGGAAGGAGACGTCTACGGATGTGCAGGTGGCATCATGGTGGAACATCCACTCGTCCAACCGCACGTCAACCACCTCCGTGGATCCATGGACAGTGTGCTGGGATTGCCGCTGGACGCGATGGAAAAGCTGCTGGTGCAAGTGGCGGAAACGTGCTGGATGTGAAGGATCCAACGCCACAGGTGTTCCAAAAAGGGCATCCAGCTCGTGCACCATTCCATGCGCATCGTCCTGCCATCGCAGGAACATATGGATGAGGTGGGTAGACGCTAGCATCGAAACAATCCCAAATTTGACGTCCATGAAACGCGCGTCGGAACCATTGCCTCGTGGGCGCACCATAGGAGACCTGTGCTGTGCATGGTTTGTGAGCGAGGATTTGTGGTTCGCAAGGCTCTCTCATTACATGGAGGCCATCCATGGCCTCTTGCAAGCTTTGCGGATCCCTGTCACGGCCACGACCGCTCCCAACAAGGCGCCGGACCATCCCCAGCCAATGGAAGCGGCGGAGAGGGGCCATGCCAACCCTAGGACCGAGCGTGGGACCGTCTGCCAGGAAGCTCCCAAAGCTTGCAACATGCGTCTCAACTTATACTCCAAGACAAGCACGCGGGAAGATGCCAGCTCCTGGACCAAGGCAGCCAGCTGTTGGTTCGCTTCCCGCGTCGCTTTCAGTTCCAGGTCCATAATGGATAGACTCTTCTCGCACCCTCGCGCCGTGGAGTGCAACATGTCAAACAGGAAGGCGCGGGTCACCAGCTCCTTTTCTGCGACTTCGCGATCCTTTAGGCACGCTTCTGCTTCGGACAGCCTTGCTGCCATGCTTTCTGCTTCCATGCCCAGTTCGAACGCGCGGGTGTTCAGGTCGGATGCTCCTACCTCCAAGCGTTTCATCTGGTCCTTCACATCCGCAACGGAGTTCATGCACCTGGAGATGTCCTTCTCCAGCTCCAGCATCAGGCTTTGCACGGCACCGTACCGTTCCGAATCCGCCTCCAGCATGGTTTCCAGCTCCTTGATCTTGGATTCTGCTGCCTCCAATCTTCCGCTGCGTTCCTCTTCCCTGGACCCTCCTTCCTCCGTCCTCGTGACGCGTCCTGCCCGCACGTGAGCTTGGCACATTCCTTCCAAGGCGACCATGCGAGCTCGCAGCTGCGCCAATTCGCCGTTCCACGGCATCTTCTCGTGCCTCCCGTTGGTGTGGGCTGGCACCTGCACCTCCTGCAGCACCGCTGCATCTTCCACGTCGCGCATGTCTCCTTCCTTCTGCCAGCAGCACGGACGTCCTCTTGGCTCAGCACACGCTCGACAATTGCAGTTTTGCACGTGGAAGCAGCGACGCGTCGCGCGCCACGACGCGATGCGAACCGCAGCGCTTCGTTGTGAAACCGTTGTGACGGATGGATCCCAGACGGACACGAACCCGGTTCGGACCGGGTTCGAAACCGCATTCGATCCCGGTTCGAAAGGGAAATCGTTTCCCTTTCAGACCCGAACGAGACCCGTCCTCGGACCGTTCGTGCACGCCTCGGAAAAGACCGTCAAGAGACCGACGGTCTTTCGTGAGCGGAAACACAGGTGGACCGTCGGTCCACGAACGGGGCGGGGACCCCCAACGGTCACGTGATCCTCCGTCTCTTGGATGAGACAAAGCAATATGGACCTGCACTGCCTTGCCACGTGTACCGTGATTGTGTCCAAGAAGACAAGAATCTGCCATGCTTGCCATCACAGCCGTACCAGGATGCCACCGCACAGCAGGGTCGTGGTACGTGCCCCGTCGGAGGTGCGGGAAGGCAGCACAGCAGCGAGGCATCTCCGCCGCGTCCAACCACGGGGAGGACAAAAATGTATGCAGCCACCTCCTGTTTCCAAGCCATCCTGGGTCCCTGCGGCAATGGAACGCCCCCAGCAGACGTTCCATGCTATCCCATGCTGGCAGAGATTCGCGATAGCTGGGCGCAGACATGTGCGGGAACCCGCACCTTCGAGCTCCCGGCGAAACTCTCGATGCAATGCACTTGTTCCAGTAGACCTTTCGCAGCTTCCCCGGTGGACATGGAGGCCGCCCTCGACAAACACTCGGCGGCAGAAAGCAAAATCTCCGGGAGACGTGCGGACACTGCAGAATGCAATTTGTGCACGTCAGATGCGCACTTGTCGATCCTGTGCGCCTCCAGCGGGATGAAAGACAGCATCGCAAGCATGCGCAAGGCATCCGGGTACTTCTCCTGCTTTGCGTAAATCAGGAAATCTTTCACTCGCACCAGCTGCTCAAACGCGTCCATCTCTTTTCTGTCCTTCTCTCCTTCGACACCCATGCCACTTCTTATCGTCTGCACAGCCATCTGTCCGAGTCGCACTATGTCCGCATAAGGATCACCATGAAGTGCGCTAGGGAGGGGGTACTTCGCACACGCCTCCGATAGCTTGCGGTTGATTATGCACAGGGCCGATCCCGGATACCCTGCGTGCATGTAGAACTCCCTGGCTTCTTCAAACTGAGCTGCGAACTCGCATTCCAGGCCTGCTTTCACCAGCAACTGCTGCCTCGCAGCTCGATCCGGTATGAAATGGGCGAGTTCTCCACCAGTGCCGTCGGCTCTTATTGCGCCAAGAATGAGGTCAAAAGCGCGACTTTCCACCAGGAGCTCCCGGAGGAGCCTTCCCGAGATCGTCGCCTTGGCACCATCCACCATGGCGTAGTACTGCAAGGCAATCCTGGGGTCCTCAGACGACAACGTTTTGGCATAGGAATGCACAATCATGGAGGCCTCTTGCTCGGCTTGCTGCGCGTTTGCGTTTTTACCTCCAAGAGACAGGAGGCCATGGTGCATGAAAGCAATAGCGAAATGGACCGCATCGCAACGGTATGCCTCTGCAGAAGGATCCCTGGACAAGAACGTGACCACTTCCCCAAACTGCAGGCTCAGCAGCAACACGGTGACGTACAGCAATGGTTCTCTGCCATTCTTTGTGTAATGGGTGGGGTCAAATTGCTTCAGGTAGCTTTGAAAATCAAGCAAAGTGTAGGTCGAGCGGCCATCACCCACCACGAAAGGAGACTTCGGCTCTTTGGTAGAAACGGCTTCTGATCCAAAATCCCGAATGAGGGACAGCTTGAACCACATGAAGTCCTCAAAGGTACGAAACAGGTAATCGGCATGAAGACGGTCCGCCACATGGCGGTTGCCAGTGATAATGGAGAACAGCATGATTTTGTGTTGGGTGCTTTCGTTCCACAGAGACTTCTCTTTCAGAAGTCGTTCGCACTCTGCATCAAGGATTGAGTATGCGCTTCCACGTCTCTCTGTCTGGCCAACCATCCAATCTTTCAAAAACTTGGCCAGCCCTTCTCCTCCAATTTGGGAGAGGCTGACATCGTTGCAACCCTTGCAAATCGAGAGAGCCTCCTCGTAAAATCCAGACCTCAGGCAAAAGTAGATCTGTTGCCAGGTTGTATCGACCCCACCCATCTTATCAAAATCAAGTGCGCCTCTGTCTCGATACTTGACTCGCAGGAACGCCTGAACTTTGGCGTGGTTGGAGGTGTTCCCTCCCAAAGATGCAATGGCCGGATTCTGACGTATGACTTCCAGGATGTGACGCGCATGTCCCTTCTCCAGGTAGCTCTTGGCACCTTTCAACAGATCAAAGATGGCATCTTCATCTTGCAGCTCTTCGCCAGTCAGGAGGCCAGAGAGAAGCGACCAGCATCCAGATAGGTTGACCGATCCCGTTCCACCCATGGCATTGGTAGTGTCTGTGTCCACCGCTTCCTTGAATGCATCTGCTGCGTTTGTTTTGGATCCTCGTAGCACTGCGGTGTTCAGATTCTTCACTGCTTTGGCATATTGCACGAATCGTGGGGGGAGGTACTGCGAGGGCTTGGCGACGCCGCGGGAGGGGGTGGTCGCATCTGCTCTGGCTGGTGTGGCACCGGTGGTTGGCGTTTTTGCGATGGTGTAGGGCGTTCTTGCTGCGCTGTACGGTGACCTTGGGGTTGTTTGGGGTCCAGGAGTGAGGGATCTGCCAAAGTAATGGAGCAGTTGTTTTTTGTCGGAGGCCCAATCGGTTTCCAGCGCTCGCATTAGGAATTCGTCGAAATTTTCCACGGCGTCATTCTGCGCCTGTTGGATGGCAGCGACGACGGATGCGTCGTGCACTTGTTGCACGTATTCTTCCACGTTCAAGGACTGGTCTTGGAAGATGTCTTCGAACGCCGTGGTGGCTTCCACCATGTGCAAATCTTGGGTGAGTCGTTCCGAATCGAACCCTTGCTGGGCAAGCAGCCTTTGTGCTGCATTCCATTCGTTTCCTGCTTCTCTTCGCGACGCTTTGCTCTGCACGTGCGTTTCGTCCGTCCGTCTGGGGTCAGCCACGTCTTCTTCGTTTCCTCCCTTTCTTTCCTTGCGTTTTCACGTCGTTTTGCATCCGTTCGTTCGCAAAGCTTCTTTGCTTCGCACCTTGAGCTGCCTCGTGGCGTCTGCGAGCTGTCCGATGTCGCGTTCGATCCTTGGAAATCCGTGTGCGTCGATCTGCACGTGGTGCGTCGGTGTCGGTCAGCCACGTCGTCCGCGTGCGTGCGTTCGTTCGCAGGTGCGGAGGAGGTGACAAGGCACGTACGCCGGACACGATCTCGTCACTCTGCTGCAGCAGCGCGTCCCAATCAGGTGCGTTTGCGGCGGACGCCATTGCGACGACGACGCGTGCGC
The DNA here is from genome assembly GCA_038048775.1 of Picocystis salinarum. Taxonomy (NCBI): domain Eukaryota; kingdom Viridiplantae; phylum Chlorophyta; class Picocystophyceae; order Picocystales; family Picocystaceae; genus Picocystis; species Picocystis salinarum. The sequence goes on along the minus strand of JBBULP010000269.1, from coordinate 10,589 downwards.
GCCACCACGTGGGTGCAACTGCGGAGGAGCAAGGTGCAACTGCACGAGGGTGGGAAACGAGCCAGGGATGGGGAGAGAGCAAGGGAACGAGACTCCCCGTGCAGTTGCACCCTGGAACGGGACCGGGAGTGGAGGGAGAGGGGAAAGGAGGGGGGTCGATGTGCCCGGGGTTCTGCAGGTGGGACACGGTCGGTGAGAGGGAGGGAGGTTGGTTGGGACACGAGGATCGGGTGATCCCAAGAGAGATTCGACAAGAGAGAGAAACGCAGGGCGTGACTGCTGTTGAGAGATTGAGGGAGAGAGTGGGTGCTTGATTGAGAGAGATTCAATGAGTGAGATCCAGTGAGAGAGATTGACCGAGTGAGTGGATGGGTGATTGAGAGAGTGAGTGAGAGACTGAGAGGGAGAGGGAGTGGAGATACGGTGCTGAAGTTGGTTGGACGTGCAAGTGTCGGCAGACGCGATGGCTGCTGCGACGACGAGCACACGCACGTGCGTGGGCGTGGGAAGACGACACGGTCGAACCAAACGGAAGGAACGCAAGACCGTGACACGAGCCGTGGCACCCGAAGCCGTCAACATCGAAAAGTAAGGCAGGAAAACCACCGTCACGAAACACGACGAGAAGGGGAAAAAAAAAGCATGGAAAGAGAAGGAAGAACGATCGCAGCACCAACGCGAAACGAAGCCATGTGGAGAAATCGTGGTCGAAGGGACGAAGAACAAGGCAGCGACGCATGAAAGATTCGCACCAAACACCCACGTTCGGACGCGACGTCGGAACCACGGGTTGGTCCGAGTTCCATGCCCACGCCTCGGAAACTCGAGACACGATGGATCGACGCGCGAACCGCGACGACATGGAAGACGAAACGAGAAACTGACGTGGTTTCGGTGCGACGCACGCGCGTCCTGCGTGACAGTGTTTCCGAAGCGACGGATTGGTCCACCTTCGAAATGGGAAAGTCGCCCGTGTATTGGGACGCGAAACCCACGGCGGTGCGTGCCGCGTGCAAGACCAACGAATCCGACGTACACGCCGAAGGAAAAACGAGACAACAAGCTGACCGTGCTCACGTGGATCCGAAAACAAAGGGAGAGCTCCTGACCATCTACTTCAATCCAAAGGTCAATAACGTACTCGAGGGCGAGTCCATAGCCTTCAACGGGGGCTTCAACGGACCCTTCATGTGCGGAGGCGCGCCAAGACCCATGACCAAGAAAGATCGCGGACCCGCATGCGACCCTCTGTATTCCATCAGGATCAACGTGCCCAAACACGCCTTGTGGCTGGAATTCTCCTTCACGGACGGGCAAGAATGGGACGAAGGGTACAAACTGAAGTTCCTTGTGCCCGAGAACCACCGAGGACAAAGCTTGGATTTCTTCAACCAGGAGCTTGCAAAAGAGATGTCGGAAGAGGATGCGTGTTACCATGCAATCTTTCCGGACGCCGTGTCCGAGCCGGATTCTCTGTTCCTCGGTGGGAGTATGTCCATTGGGATGAGCTGTGACCTGGATGTCGTGCCTGGATGTAGGGATCCGGATTCTCCCAACTACGATCCGTTCGCTACCATCGACGACGACACCTGCGAAGAAGAATTCTAAGTGTGTTGCATGAAGGACCTCCCTGCGTGATTTGCTTTGAACCTATGTAAATTTCTTCCTCAAAGTCGATCGGTAGTTGATGGGAACGTCCCCCTGCATCAATCCTGAAGCCCCCCTTTCAAGTTCAAGCTCCATTCGTTCGACGAGCGATTCAGATCGGTGTACATCTTCAATTGTTCGAGCCCTTCTTCGGCAACCTTGATCTTCTTCTGCAGCACGTCGCGATCCCGCAGGTCTTTGTTCGTTCGGAACTCTTCCTTGATATCTACGACGAGCTGATCCCTCTTGATGCTCGGATACCTTTTTGCTGCTTTGAGCACGTTCCTGTACAGACGCAGCACGGACGTCATGGCGTTCGTGCGACGGAGTCTCTCTGGTCCAGGTGTTGAGCTCCTTCTTTTCCAGGAATTTTCTAGGCGTCTTTCCGATTCGTTTCTTTCCCCTTGGCTTGTTGGTAGCAGTCTCTCAAGGCTTTGACTTGGTCTTGGCAGGCTCTCCAGTCACGGTCGTGTTCGCCGAGGCAGGTTTCGAGCTGTGCATACACACGGCCACAGCCTTGTTGATCGACGAGTGGATCGATGTCTTCTTCTTCTCCTCCGAACGTGATGCGTTCGTGCACGTGTCTCTCTCCTTTTCCTTCCATCCAACGCGCTCGGACGATCCAATCCAAGGAACCTGTGCGATCGTGCAGCTTTGCAGATCCAGTTCGCGCGGTGATGACGATGGAATTGGGACGTACGTCCGAACTGGGAGTTTCTTCTCTCTTCTCGGCCACTTGTGCGACGATGGGTTCCATCCGAGCACCGAGGAGTTTCTTCTCAACATTGGGCAGGAGGCGGTGGATGGACAAGGTGGATCGACCGTCGAGCTTCTGCGGCACGGTTGCGTGGAATCTGTGCTTCCTACATGCAGCGTACGTTCGCTTGGATGTTGGTGGAATCGGTCTGAACCGAAAGCGTTCCACCGATGTATCCCATGAACTAGAGAAAGAATGGCAAGGGCGATGGATGGATGGATGGATGGATGGATGGATGGATGGATGGATGGGTGGGTGGAGGCTTCCGATAGTGCGATGGATGCATCCACGCATGCATGGGTGAGGAAAGGAATGCGCATTCGTGCCACCGAGCGAGAGCGCGGTGCCATGCGGTCCGTTCGCGACCGTCGTCCTTGCCTGCCTGACTGTCCACACCAAGGAGTTTCTTCTCTCCACCGAGAAGAAACGCCGACGGTGGGGTCGGTCTCTCCATCCTCAGAGCCGTTTCTACTCCCTTCCTTGCTCTGGATGCGAGTCTGAAAACCTCCTTCCGGGGCTCCCCGTCGGTCCGTCCAAGAAACCGTCGCGGACGGAGAAAGCCCACCTCCAAGTGACCGTTGCTTCGTGGGTCCGTCCCGAGCAAGCCGAACGGCCGTTTTGTTTTGGCGGGAAGATCGGTGCTCGCTTCGGCCTGGATCCGAGCACGGCGTGCTGCGCTCGTGCTGCGCCGCCAGACGCGCCGACGCCATCGCCAGTGGAGATCCGTGGCGTGCACACCGATCCGTGGAGCGTTGGAAGGGGTGGGCTGGACGGACGAGATGAGCAGCAAAAGTAGGAGAGGCGAAGAGAAGGTGGTGTCGCCGTACGCCGCCACGCCAAGCACGGGTGGATGCAGATACGACAGTTCCTTGGGACTGCTGACGAAAAAGTTCCTGTCCTTGGTGGAAAATGCAGAAGCAGGCATCCTCGACCTCAATCAAGCTGCAGATACGCTGCACGTGCAGAAAAGGAGGATCTACGACATCACCAACGTTCTAGAAGGTATCGGTCTCATCGAGAAGAAGTCCAAAAACAACATTCAATGGAAAGGGGTGTGTTCAGGCATGTCGGGAAACGCACACACTGAAGTGGGAGAACTGCAACGGGAAATCGAGGGTCTGAGGGACAACGAACGTGCACTTGACGACCACATCACAGAAATGAGGAGTTCGCTCCAAGCACTGATCGAAGATCGAGACAACAAAGAACTCCTCTACGTAACGGAAGAGGATATCAAGAGCCTTGGATGCTTTGCCAACGAAAGGCTCATTGCCGTGAAGGCTCCCCTCGGTACAACATTGGAAGTTCCCGATCCTGAAGAAGGAGTAGATTTCCCCAACAAGCGATATCAGATCATTCTGAAAAGTGATTCGGGTGCAATCGATGTTTATCTAGTGAATGAAAAGGATCAGGAGGGTCCAGGGTCTCCAAGTGGAACTGCCATGCAAATGCAGCATGGTGACGCTGATTACACACTGCAGGAACATACTGTCAATTCACTCATAAACAGTCCAGGGTCACTCATGAAGATAGCCCCCATGGAGTCCAACTACTGGCTTGGCGAACAAACGATACCGCCAGTCGGCTTGGCTGATATCTTTCCTGGTGGAGACGAAGATCCAGCTGAGCTGTTTCTAGACAATGGAGATTTTATGTAGCAGTAGTTTGTGATATGGAGGTGTGAATCAATAGTTTCAAACGCTTTGCAGTGAGTTTCTGAGCTTGCAGGATCTATGAATTGATTACTCCCACAATCATGTGCAGTGGGAAATGCATCTTCAGTTTGGAAGTAGCTTACACTGTAGCCGAGTCTGTCACCAACTCTGCACATCATGAACTACTTGGATGGTGATTTTACTTCATTTGTCGAGCATCATGATCGCTTATAGCATGCAGGTTGTGAGCTTTTCTATTTCTGCTATGCTAATATGTCCCAGACACCATGGCATACGCCCAAGGATTGAAAACCCAACCAACGTGCCTTTGCAGCAGTATTTTTTGTGGTCTGAGACTATGCAGCTTTGCCTCTCATTTTGCACACTCACCTTTGCGCTGGCTGAACTCAAGGGCGTGATTCTACGTGAAGGCTTCCGATCTGGAGAGTTTTACTAATAGACTGGTCAGTTTCTATCAGCACTCGTACCAGCAATGTTAAATGAACATACCACTCTTACTATTGAAGCTGGAACTATCAAGCGTTAAATGTAAACCGATTGGTTTCTCTAATTGGAAGCTACTATCTTAAAGGAAACAAAGCATGTGTCCATCTCCCATTTATGAACGTCCATGCATGGTGGACGGCACTTCTCGCTATGTCCAAGATGTTTAGCACATGTCACCTCTGCTGAGAAGACACAGCCATCGGAATTCTTGACAATGAGATCCACACCGTAAGTGTCCATGTCAGAGAGTAGGTGCAAAGATGTCTATGAAATCCGGTAGACAGAGTTTCGCAAATGCTACAAAAGCTACCTCAGTTCCCAGGGATAAGGTCATGCTCTTTTGTTCATGCAGCAGGACTGGATGACACTTCTATCACAAAACCAGTCACACATGGTAGGTACAATATACCATCTGAAAGGAAGAGCCGCTAAGGCTTTTTGGAAGGTAGACTCTTCAATTCGGGACTAGTAATTTGGCCTGATACAGATACACTTGAGGGAGGGTTGGAGGGAAGGTAGACAAACAAAGCTTTGGTCTAGTCAGATTTGAAAATTTTGCATCCTTCCCATGCTGATTGCCCTTGGATTGCCCTAATGGCTTGGGTATCCCAAGCACGTTTCCTTAGCAAGAATGGAACCTTAATGTGGGCAATGTTGAGAAGCGGGCAGTCGACAATACAGAGATGCTAAGTTCAAGGCTTGAATGTTTCTTAATCTGTAGGGAGCCTTCCGCTCTTTGCAGCACTTGAATATTCTTGCCTTCTGAACCAAGGCTGGTGTTCACCTTCTTTAATTTTTTTCAGCCAGTCGCCTGTCTGTCAGAGTGGAAAGTCATATGTCTGATAAGAGCATGCCGGTATCCGAACTGGTTGTATTTTTGAGATGATTCGGCAAGGTGCAAGCAATCTAGCAACGACTCCAGGTTTGCTGAACTTGGCCCAAGAATTTTGATGGGAGCAAGGCCGATCGTTCTGCTTGAGCGGCTCCTGAACACATGAGTTTTCTGGTCAAAGACCAAGTTTGCAATGAAGTTGTTCTCCCTCAGAGTATTTTCAATCGTGCCATGCAAGGCAGCCATTAACTGGTACACAAGCTGTCGAGCACAATAGAGAGCCTGCAATCTTATTCAACAGTGACTACCGCTTGGTAGTGGTACACGTCGGGCAATATTATCATGGCTTCTGACAAAATATCTGATATTATAGTGCCAACCTATACAGCCATTTGATGCATTTTAAGTCCTGCTACGTCCTCTAGTAAACATACCTGAAGAGATTAACCAGGCTACTGTTGAGGGATCCAACTTTCAACAAGGCAGACGCATACAAGGAGGATGCCTTTAAGAAAGTTTTGATTTGCACCTGAGACCGAATTTTCTTGGATGAGCTGCATGCATGCACAACAGCTGAATCTTCCCAGTCGGCAATGCCTCAAACCTCTCAAAATTTTGTATCATTATCACACTGGTTTCTAAGGATAGGGGAAGGCGACACAACCAACGAGTCAGTCCGTTATTGCCAAAATCTTTGTGAAAGGCAGGTGTATCATGGCAAGATGCATTGTGTACCAAACCACTGAAACAGGTGCAACCCGACCATGAGGGTCCATTTGTGTTCTCTGTCTTTGGGTAAAGCAGAAAGCAGTATTCAATTGTAAAGTTTCCTTGGGAACTCTTCATAGAACTTTTGATCTGCTCTGAATGAACTTAAAGATATGGGTAGCTCAAAAAATAAATGCATTTCCCTCTTGCTGGCAAAAGGGCTGACATGGCCTCTATCAGGCTTGCATCTGTGCATTTCAAGCCACTGGATCCGTGCTTCTCCTGTGTAAGGCAGTTGACTAGATGATTTGCTAGCAGCAACACAGTAAATCAACCGCCATCCTCATGAACGTAGTTGACAAGAGAACCTTCCAACAATTTTCAAAGGAATCACTAGTACACTCTCTCTGTGATATGTATACATTCAAAGAATGAGGAAGTCTGCTCAGTTACTTTTGATTGTTGTATATCCATGAGATTTGACAAACAAAGGGTCTGGTTGCTCCGAGCAACAGCTACTGTGAAGCAGTTTGGATGCACTAAGGTTTTGGTGATAAGGTTATCAACCATTGGTTCCAAACTACGCTTGGTATTGACTGGCACTTGAAAAACGTTCCATCTGAATGGGCAGACATAGTTTTGCATTGCTGAGGACACTTCCTATGACAGACCTCTACACACACTACCAGGATGTGAGTGTACCAAGAGAGTGTCTTTGCTTCATTTCGTACATGACTAGGTGTGGAGGGCTTTTACTTATCCTGGAACATAAAGGCCCACTGATGCTGCTTGATGCGGTAGCTAAAGGACTGTTGAATCAGGATGCCGCAAAAAAGCAAGAAGTGGAACATACATGATTCGTTCCTGGGCCCGCTGAAGCATGCCATATGCCTGTAAGAGTATCCAGCCGAAGACTAATCCCTTTTCTCTGCTTTATCTTGTTCTGGTGAACAACTACGAGGACTCACAACAAAGAACTACAGACTAGGGCAAGAGAACTCTCTCAACACAAAAGGATTAATTTACAGGGAAATCGATCAATTTATGCAAAAGCTGATGGAACATTCTCATACGACGGAACGCATGCACCATCATTTGCCCACTTCATGATCATTGGGAGTGGCTTCTCGGCCTTCGGCACGGTGCCATCAGCAGTAAACAGATCTGACACATCCATAGCTGCATTTTCATCGAAATAGTTGAAGGGGATCAGAGTGAACCCTGCTTTGTTTCCATGAGTAGTTGGCGTCACGGGGGCATCCTCAGAATGCGGAATGTGATATGTGCCACTGGTAACCCAGAGTACGAGATCTTCACCAACAATACTCTCACCATTCAAGTAAGAGTCAAAGTTCAGAGCTGGAGCACCTGGAAAGATATCATCCTGTTCAAGGGAAGATGTCCACTCCCCATCATAGAACTTGGTCACAGCTACATTGTATTTCGTCCATGCAAAGCTTGCAAGGGCAGGATCATCATGAGGGTATACTTGATGATGCGGTGTGGAATGGATTGCATAACCTCTCGGGGTTCCCCACTTGTTTGTCTTCTCCGTGCTCTGAACAACAAGCTTCATTGGAGTGGCTGGGTTCATGTTCATACCAAACTCAGTCTGACTAATCATCTTGTCCAGTTTCTTCGATGTCCACAGCCGGTTTGCATTGTCATTGAATCTCCATGGGACGACTCTGTCCATCTCAATTTGGTTGGATGTACCGCCCACATCAAGATCAACTTTCCAGTTCATGGTATGATCGTGAAGGGCACTTCCCATTCCAACCTCCACCTGGTTGCCCCAAAGTTGAGATACTGTTGGGACATAGCTCGATCCCTGCATGTACCCAGACAGAACTGCATTAACATGCATACTGCCATCCAGATGAAGCTGCATCTCTTGGATGTAATCGTAATTTCCAATCGTCAATTTGGTTCGCATCACCAAGGCTGTGTTTCGCACACCTCCACCTCCAACCCCAGGCGTAAAGTCGTGAATTAGGAGTGGAAGGGCAGTGTCATACTCAAACACACACCATGCACGTCGGCCAATTCTCCCCCTGCCACCACCTCCAAGTGCCTGGAAAGCATCGATGAAGGCGGCGTTCAAAGGACAGTCAATTCCAGGAACCATCTCCGAACCTCTATACCCTTGGGCATAGGTAACTCCATCATAGTACTGAGTATGATGCAGACCGCTGTCATGACCTCCATAGGCAGCAAAGGCCTCTTGATGAGAAATCTCATACGCTATCCTCTCACCCTTGAAGATGATGTTGTACCATTTTGGGCCTCGTTTGCTCTCTGCAAGCTCAAGTTCCCAGCCCATCCAGGAAACTTTGTTACGATCAATCTTGTACCTGGCACCGTATGGATCAAAGGAAATGGCAGCAAGAGGCTGTTCAGGGCTCCTTGTTGGGCCGGGTCTTGGTTGGAAAGTGGCATACAATGCTTCTTCCTGAGTATCAATCATGGGAATGGTCCACGTCCTCCAGGCAGAATTTGCAGGGTCCTCCCATGCTGTCAGGACCTCCTCAACACTGCTAAAGACCGTACCCATCAAGTTGATTCCAATGAGCTTGGGGCCACCCTCTGCAAGAGTGTGGAAGTCGAATGTAATGTGACTCAGGCGGTGCAAGTAGCTGCCTTGGAATGGCCTAGTGTTGCCACCATCAACACCAGGAAGCCGCCTCTCCAGTCCAAAAGTAGTGTACACATCAAATGTAGACCTATCTCCAGCCTCTGGAATGACGACTTGGTGCGGCCCAACCTGACGCAGCCTCATGCACTTTGTTGTACAATTGTTTGCAACCCTGCTTGCGTCCTCATAAATGTGGCTGATGATACCATAGAGCGGTCCGTTAACCATTTCGGTGACCATTTCCCTCATTGGCGTGGTGTGCTCTGCGGCATTAATTCCAAGGACCTGGTGAAAAATTTCATCCTGCCCTCTGATCACTGGGACCCTCTCCCACTTTGAAGGAGACGGAAGGTCCACCTTCACTGCAATTCGAGCAAGGGAGCCATCCTCCTTCTCAACAACCATATCTGCACGCGCTTCCCGAGGAGGAGCAGGGGCACCATGGTCCAAGTATGCAAGCACATCTGCTTTTGGAGGACTGAACCTCTCCAGTGAAATCAAGGATGAAAACTTGAAGGGAGCAAGTGCCCCTGCCTCATCCTGAGCCAAAAGGTAGTCACGCACTGCGTTATACTCCTCCATGGTAAGACTCTCGAAGAAATTAGGAGTGGAAGACATGCAGCTTACCCTGTCTGGATGGTCCAGCGCACTGCATGCATCTGGGGCAGCACATGCCACCTCTGGGGTAACCGGGCTTGGCGTGGGCGATGGGCTCGGTGTGGGCGATGGGCTTGGCCCTGGTGTAGGCGCTGGCGTAGGCGCTGGCGATGGGCTTGAGTCGGATCCATTCCAAATTCCTGAGCCAATTCCAATTCCAACTCCGATACCGATCACAAGGCCCACCACAATGAGCAGGAAAACCTTCAATGGCGATGTCTTGGCAGGAGGTGGTGTTCCTCCGTTCTCCATGTCTTCACCCATGGCAACAGAGTCTTCCACACGACTTCGTAGTCGGTGACCCTGGAGGCGGCGAGATGGCAGGTCGGCTCGTTTGGTGAGAGAAATCTGCGAAACATTTGAGCACTTGCGAGATTAAATACCGACGAGGGGATCAACCATCCTGCCGTCCAAGTCCCCACGTGATACCCACGTGATCGAAGCATGCGCTGTCACATGCCCCCGGGTCGTTCCAGAATTTCGTTGTGGTGGTCAAGGGTACGGATGTGTGGATGTGCATTTTCCACCAACATTTCCTCGCCTGCTTCCAAGAGCCATGAATGGATAGGACGTGCAGAAAGGAAACCATGCGCTCGTAAACCCATCCACCCTCGATCAACCACGCTCCCTATCGAGGGCGACAGCACTGGACTCCTTCCTCCTGTCACGTGGGCCCAAATCTTCCTCGTACGTTCATTTCCCCCGCCCGCCCATCGAAGTGGAGGTCGGGAAGCCCTGGCTGGGTCTGCGAACATCGAAAGATAGCAGGGTCATGCCCAGAATCGCACGTGGATCTCCCACCCTATCTTATCCCCCCAGCAAACGGTCCAGAACATTGAACGCTTCTCTTTTGGGGCGTTTTCCGTACCCGAACGAAAAACGAACGGTGAGGAAATCCACCCGCGCCCTTCGATCACGTGCGCAACCCTAGCCGTACGCCTTCGTCCAGCCTGGTCTCCGGGGCGAACCACCCCTTCCGTACCTCCCCCTTTCCTTCGTGGCCTAGAAACGCCTCTGTCACGTGTCCCCAGATCCACCTCCTTTCCCCGGGGTCGGCGACGGATCCCTTCTTCACGGAATTTCGTCACCCTGGCGTCACCCCTGCCAAATCCCTCTCAGATGTATTCCGGGTCTGAACCCGAGAATCCCTCCTTTCGAAAGGGCTTTTGACCCCATAGCATTCGGAAGGGA
>JBBULP010000266.1:0-15418 GCA_038048775.1 Picocystis salinarum | reverse complement strand
GGATGGGGGGGAGATGGGAACAGACCCAGATGGATTCCCTTTGGCCTCTCGGTGGAAAAGGGACGCCCAACCCATCACCGCGGCCTCCCTGTCCCACCCCACCCGAACCATCGATGCCTTCGACAGAGATCGCGATGAAACGCAGCGAGGTATCGGTGAAGGAGGGGGTGGAGGAACCAAGACGATTGACGACAACGACGACGTCCAAGGCGAGATGGCGCACGTGGACGCAAGAAGACGCGCGTGGACCGTCGAAGCAGACGCCAGGAGGAGCGCAGAGACCCTCTTCGAAACGAGGAACGTGAAGGAAATCCGAACCATCGCAGAAAGGACCGAACAAGACGTGGAACGGAAACAAGGAGAGCTCCGACAACTGGTGCGTCGACACAAACGAAACGACGAAACCAAGGAGAAACGAGGGAAAGATACGAAGATGATCGAGAGGAAAAGACAATGGACGACGAAACGATGCCAACGCAACGCACACTCGGAACGAAACTGACGGAAGTCGCCTCCGACGCGAACAGATCGGTTCTTCGTACCGAGACTTCATCCAAAGCGCAGACACCGTCGTCTCGATGGCCGAAACGTGCATGGCGCTCGTGGAAGACGTAGGGAGGATCAAAGCGTCCTTCAGAAACCTCTCCGACGACGTAGCTGCATTCGTGGCCAAATCGCCCAAGCCCAACGCGGGCTTGGGAGATCGAGACAAGCTCTATGCAGTGGGCACGAGAGTGAAGTTCCTCATGGATACGCCTGAAATCATCTGGGGATGCATGGACGAATCGGACCATCTCGAAGCGTCCAGAAGATACGTACGAGCCGAACAAGTCAACCGACTCATCACACGAGGCAAATGGAAAGATGCCCTGAGCAACTTTCCCCTCCTTCGGCATCAGTGGCCGGCAATCGAAAAGTTCAAAACACAAATTGCAGACAAGGCCCGAACGAACCTCTGCCAAGATAGGCTTAGCCTAGAACAAGCGTCCAATGCATTGTCTGCCGTAGCGTCCCTCGAAGGAACTGACGCTAAACAACTTCTCCAAGTGTTCCTACGTATGAAACTTTCCTGGCTGGAAAAACACCTTCAAGGGATTCGCGATAACAAAGTATGCAGCATGAATGAGCTCGAAGAAAAAGTTAGGGAAATAGTTCATTCTATACAGCATGGCATGTACCAGGCAGGCCAACTGTTCCTCGTCAGTGCTGAGCAGAAACAAAGCAACTTACTAGAATACGTGGTAGCAGCAGGTCTGGATGGCATGGCCTTTGCAGACATCACCCACAACGAGAATGAAATCATGCTTTGGCAAGAGTCACAGACCACTCTGGAAGAAAAATTGTCGCTGATTAGCAACGACAAGGTCACACAGTGCTGTTTAGAGTGGCTGCAAGGGGTTTCAAAGGCTCTGAGCAAGGATGCTGCAGATTTGTTTGGCGCACTGGATAGTTTGAAAGATCTAGAAGCTCTGCAAAGTGCAATTCATGATGAAATATCAAAAATAAGCTCCAATGTCGCAGTTGAAAGATGGTTGACAACATTGCAGGGTGCTCCTGTCGAAGACATTTGGGAAGCAACATGCGAGACAGTGATTCGAAAACCATTGGACATGTGGGCTACCTTCTTTGAGCACATTTTTGTGGAGAAAGCAAAGAGGGTTATATGTGAAGCATACGAAGCGCTTTCTCTCGAAACACAAGTAAATGTAATGCTAGAGGAAATCACAAATGCTACGCCTTGTCCACCAGGGGGCTTCGGTGGTCAGAAATGGCCATCGGAGGAGCCGGAGGCAAAGGCATTAGAGTCAACGCAGGCTGTTCCCACTGTAGCTGAGCCTGCTATAGCCAGCAGTTGGCGTCATCAACTGCCCTCCCTAGTGCACCAAATGGATGTCGGTCTTTTTAAGAATCTGGAGGCTATTGTGCAATTCTTACGCAGCGACAGCAAGATGGCAACCTCTCGAAAGGCGGAGATAGAGCCATTTGCAAAGATTCAGTGCAAGCAAGCTATGGTGGACCTAGAGAAGCTCGTCCTTGGTACGGTGGAGAGGCTGGAAAGCTCGAGCAATTCCATGCCTGAGGCAACAGCCACTGCTGTGGAGCAGCGGCTCTTCCTTGCACGTTTATCCTCAGATATTGCCAGCGGAAGCAAGTCTCTTCAACTCACGCTTGGTTCCTCGGAGAGATGGAACAACGTTGTCAGTCTCACATCGTTTGCAAATGGAATTCGTCGATTGGGTTCCCTTGGTGCTGGATCAGCACAGCAGAAAGGTTTAGCAGGTGCCAGGGAACTAGTGGAAGTTCAGGAGTTTTTGCAGAAAGCCAGTTTTAGAGCAAGTAGGGCCTGGATTGATTGGGCGACGTCTGCGTTGGTGGCCAAACTCTCTGATCAGCTGCAAAATTCGGTAAGCTACCGTACTGCCGCTGGCCTGAAATGGTGGGAAGAGCTCGAGGTAGGAAACGATGGCAATGAGCCTCTAAGAATCAAGCTCCCAACTGCGCCATCTTCTTGCATCGTTTGCTGTTGCTTCGAATCCTGCTGTGAGCTGCACCGTGCTGGTGCCCATTATCTTGACATGGACACGTTACGGTACTTTGAATGGACGCTGGGTCACAAAGTGCTGCAGCTGGTAGAATCTCTGTTGCTTGCTGACTCTCCTTTTAGCCAGGCTTTGACAGAGAAGGGTGCCATCCAACTCTTGCTGGATCTCAAATTCTTGGAGGATGTCCTTGCAGGTTGTTCAGACGGAGTTGAGACTGGTGCCGACCTGATGGCAGCTAATCTGCAGTGGAAGCGCCGAGTTTCTGCTGTTTTGGGCAAGTTGGCCTCTCGCATTGATCCCATTGACTGGGCGACATACGAGCCCTACTTGTGGCAGAACGAGGAGAAGTGTTATCAGCGCAGCTGCGTGCTCTTGGGATCGCTGACACAGACACGTCGCTTGCACACGGGTCCGCCCCAGAAGCTCCCATACAACTCCGACACAAACATCCTGGACATGAGCTCCACTGCTCCTCGTTTCATGTACCTTCCCATCAGCGCACCAGCATCAATCCTACCGTTCCAGGAGGATGGCAGTGGAGCCTATGGAACCTTTGCAGATGATTTGCTGGAAGAGGATGGTTTTTCCTGGGGTCGCACGTTCATGGGTCAGGTCCAACGTGGCAGTGGTTTGTTCAACCATGCGGACAAGGTCCAGGAACGCGCTGCTCAAGCCATGGCCAGTTTGGGGGAGTACCTCCCACCTGCCGGTGGTCTCTTGTCTTCTTTCACACAAGGTGTAAGCAAGCGCTGAGCACTCTTCTCCCCTTTCCCTTTTTCCTTCCTTGGACCGGACCTGGTACCTCGCGATCCTCCGACTTCCCCCGTAACCGTTTCCACGCACTTTTACGGATGTGGAGGATAACCGTCTATTTCCTCATATCCTACCGATACGGGTGGTATCGGTTTAATCCGCTCGGATGTGGGATAGGGTTTTCGAACGTGTACGACATCGACGCGTGCGACGGATGATGGACGCACCTTCACGTGGTGCCATGGATCCGCAGATGGAGCACTTGGTGCTGGAACTGAGCGATCCGTCGACGAGGGAAAACGCCCTCTTGGATCTGAGCAAGAAACGGGAGAGCTTCCCAGAACTGGCGCCGTGCTTGTGGCACAGCTTCGGGACCATCAGTGCACTCCTGCAGGAAATCATCGCCATCTATCCCATGCTCAGCCCGCCCACGCTCACTGCACACGCGTCCAATCGAGTGTGTAACGCACTGGCGTTGCTGCAATGCGTGGCCTCGCACCCAGACACCAGGCAACTCTTCCTGCAAGGTGAGAGAGACGGAAACCAAGCCTGGAACGAACGACCTGGGACGAACGGGATGCCGACGCTGCCGTGGTACAAGAAGGAAGCGATGCGAGGACATAGACGTGTGACGAGACAGGAAGGAGAATGGTAGCTGACCGAGCACGTGCGACGGGCGAACGGAACGGGGAAATCGAACTGCAGCGCACATCCCTCTGTACCTCTATCCTTTCCTCAACACCGTGAGCAAAACGCGACCTTTCGAATACTTGAGGTTGACCTCATTAGGAGTCATCGGGGCGCTCGTGAAAGTAGACGATACAGATGTCATCAACTTCCTGCTTTCAACAGAGATCATCCCTCTGTGCTTGAGGACCATGGAGATGGGCAGTGAGCTCTCCAAAACGGTAGCTACATTCATTGTGCAAAAGATTTTGTTGGATGACGTAGGTTTGAATTACATCTGTGCCACCGCAGAGCGTTTTTTTGCTGTAGGTGCTGTTTTGGGAGGCATGGTGCAGATGCTGGCAGAGCAACCTAGTGTGCGTCTACTCAAGCACATTATACGCTGTTATTTGAGGCTCTCGGACAATCCAAGGGCAAGAGAGGCCCTCCGTCAGTGCTTGCCGGATCTCCTTCGAGATCCGAATTTCACTGCTTGCTTGAAGGACGATGTCACCACGAGGAGGTGGCTGGCTCAGTTGCTCATAAATGTTGGTCATGCGTCCGCAGGAGCACAGGTTGCACAGATGCAGGGAGGCATGAACAATGCCTGAGAGTGTGCTGCACTGACGCAGAACATGTGAAAGAATAAGTTTGCAAATATTGCATGCCAAGTGTCAGTAAATAAAAGAAGGATAGAAGACCATGCCTGGCGGCTACGTTCTTTTCATCCCCCCCTTTTTGCCAGTGGCCAACGCACTTCCATCATAAATCCCAGCGTCCAGTGCCTGCCCCCTGTTTCCTTTCGATCGAACTTTCTTTTTCTGGAACTTGTAATCCGGGCGTCTTGGCTTGCTTTGCGTGTCTGTATGCATCAAAGTTTTCTCTGCTTCCAGATCAGCCTCGCCCACGCGCAGATCCACCAGACCACCGTCAAGTGCCTCCACTGCCGCACCGTGGTTGTTCACGTGATGGGGTTCCCCATCACCTACACCCTCTCCCACGGCGTTTCTTGCCTCTTCTACTCCTTCCTCTGATGCCAGGTGCATGAAGGGAAGGACAGGCCCATCATATCCTGGTGGAACCTCACAAAACAGAAGCTTACCAGAGGTGAAATCTTTGAGGAGCGACCTGGCAGCTCGCGTTTCATCGGGTAACCCAGATGCAGCCACAAATCCACGTCGAAGGCAGTATGCTCGCATCACTTCTCCAGCAGTTGGCGGCCTGTCAGGGTCCTCGTGAGAAGCAGGTGGTGGAAGCTTGATACCGTAGGTCTCCTCGATCTGTTTCTTGGGTATCTTCCTGGCAATGACATCCACAGCTGCACGTCCATCTGTCAACTGATCGATGGGCATGACTCCTGCTGCAACAAGATCTTCTTTTGAAGCAGCATATTGCGGGAATACCAATCCAGGGCTATCGCAAACGCAAAGGCTTTCCCCAATCAGTAGGGTCTGAAAATGCTTCGTCTTCCCAGGCATGGCAGCCACGCTTGTTTTCTTTGCCCCCACCATGGCATTGACGGTGCTACTCTTTCCTACGTTAGGATAACCCACCATACCCACAACCACCCTTGTAGGTTCTTCTGAATCCGTGCCATCGGGAATGCACTGGCGTGCCAGGCGCTCCAGCTCAGCAAGCAGGTCCAACCGGTTCAGGATACGCGATTCTCCTTCCTCTGCTTTCTTGTTGTCTATGCAATGGTCTTTCCCTCCCTCCATTTCCTCTTCCTCCTCTTCAGAGGCGGCCTTTGCAGACCAGAAGAGTACGCGCCATCCTTTCTCACGCAGGTGTTGCGCCCATGCGTCTCGGAGAGGTTGGGGCACGAGGTCTGCCTTGTTCAGAAGGAGCACTGTTTCCTTGGTTTCATTGATCTGAGACCGATGGGGACAGGAAGTTTAGCAAGACGACATATTCGACATGTCCAGGGACCCAGATGAACGGCCCACACAGGGCGCATTGCCGTGCATTTGTATATGCAACGTTTGCATCATAGGACATCAAGTTGTTCAATTCAGCCGCATGAAAGGGTCAGCCGTTGTTCTCGAAATTCAATCTTGTGGTGTTCGTTTCCATTTGGCAGGCGCGCATCGATCCTTCGTACACGTCCTCGTTCACACGAGATGGCCTCAAACGCACCTCTTTTGCATAATTGGCCAGATCTTCGCACAGGAACCGCATGGGATCCCTTGCGTCGATCACCTGCACCACCAGGTGGCTCCTTTCCAGGACTCTCCAGAGTTGTCTCCAGACCTGCAGGTTCTTCTCGAACGGCGTGAGTTGCACGCGTTTGTCCTGTTCCACGTGTGCAAGTGCTCTTCTCCATTCAAGGAAGGACGCTCGTTCCACTTGGTCGAGCTCTTCTGTGCTCATCTCGCGCCTCCAAGGCGGCCTTCTGGGCACACGCACGGCTTCTTGGTGTTCCAATTCCGCTTCCAGCTGCGCCTTGGGATCCTTCGTTGGCTTTTCTCCGTTCAGCAGCACCTGGACTTCGCCTCTGGATGCGCGGAAGTCTCTGGACGCCAGCTGCGCCAGATCCATCATGGCATCCAAGTCGTCTTGGGCCACCGTGGATTGCAGTCCGACGTCGGCGGCGGCGTCTTGGTGTCGTTCGTTCGCCGGTCGTTGTCTGGATCTCCGCTGCGCCTTCTTCAGCGCCGATCCCAGTCCGTCTCCCCCTTGCTTTGGCATGGCGACGTCGGATGCACGTCTTCGTCGTTCGGAGTGCGACGCACACGTGCGTCGTCCTTGGTCGTCACGAAGCGATGGTGTGAACCCACCACGTGGGAGAGCGAAGGGCACAGATGGACCTGTTCATGACACGGACCATCGACAGGACACCGAAGCAATCCATGGAACGTGGAGAAGGGATGGAAGAAGCGAATCACGCGAACAAACGAAAGAGAGGTGAAGGGAATAGAAGAAAGACAGGTGGATGACAAGGTGTTCCGGAGGGACGCAAAGTGCCACTGGGTGTGTGCGATCAATGCGCCGGTTCAGGTTCGGGCGTCGCGGATCCATTCGATCCTGCAACCTCCTGCTTGGCATGCTCCTTTCCATCCTCGTGGGATTTCGAATGTCCCTTTGAAAACCGGACCTTGTCGTCCAGTTCCAACGTCAACCTCGCGAGCTCAAGCTCCAAGGAAGAAAGCTTCGACGAAACAGTCGCTCCTTCCTCGCCAGGAACGGAGGCCTCTCCTTGCCCGTCTGCCACCTGCTTCTTCAACAGCTCGATCTGGGCGGACAGGGATTTCTCTTCCTTGCTCGGCTTACGATCCACCTTGTGTTCCAGGGCCAAATCTTCCTTTCGCCAATCGCGTCCTTTCTTGGCCAGGGTCTCCTCGCGCGGACGAGCACCGCCAAAGATGCTTGAGTTTGTGGCAGCGGCAGGTGCTTTGCCCTCTGCACTGCGAGGTTGTAGGTTCAGCTTCCTGCGTTCCCCTGATGGTGGTGGGGGCGCATGGGCTTCTTCCCTCTCCCGACTTGCCGGATGCCTTTCCTTGTAGCTCGCAAAGCCTTGGGACCTTTCTGCTTCCCTCGAAAGTGGAGATTTGGAACGTGCTTCAGCAGGTTCTTCCTCCTCGTACTTGACCACCACAGGCTTGGCGTCTCCAAAGATACTGTTTCTGGACGGTACATCTGCAGTAGGCGGCACCTCGCCCGTCTCTTTGCTGCGGGGCTTGAGCTGAAGTTTTGGGCGTTCGCCCGTGGGTGCCGGCGCTGTGCGTGCCCATGTGTCCTGTGTGTTGGCGTGAGCTGCACGGCCCGCATGCGCATCCACGGGTGCGGTCGGTTGGAACTTCTTGGCTTTGTTCCAGTTGTCCACTTCGTCGGCGGGGGATGGTCCCAGATCTTCCACTGGACGATCGTGGAATCCGAAACCGCGCCTTTCTTCTGCGGGTGGTCCGCTGTATTCGTCCCTAAAGCCGAATCCGCGCTTTTCTTCGCGTTCGCCGAATCCGCCTCTACCACGTGCTGCATCTCCTGTGGTCGGTGCGAACTTCTTTCCTTTGGTCCAATCGTCTACCTCGTCGGCACGTGACGGTCCTTCGTCCAACGGTTCGCGTCCTCCTTCGTCACGTGCACCGAATCCACCGCTACCACCGCGCTCCTGTCGATCGCCAGCGCCGAATCCGAATCCGCGCCTTCCTTCTTCGGTCGGTCGACCTTCGCCAAATCCGTATCCGCGCCTGCCATCGTCTCGGCTGCGTTCGAAGCCGCCTCTCTCGCTCCCTACACACGCATGCGATCGCACAGGAAGACGTCAGCACGGTGCTCAAGCGACCACGTCCGCCGCCGCCGCCGCTCTGGCGGCGGCTTCGCGTCCACGTCGTCCTCTCGCTTCGTTCCAGCTTGGTTTCTCATCTACGTGTCGCATGCTTTGGCGACCCTTTGCGTCTCGTTCGATCACGTTCCGACGCACCGTATCGATTGTACGCGCCGCTTGCGATCGGCGCGACGTCTTGCGTGTCCACTTGGTCTTTGGGCAGCGGTGCGGTGGGCAGCAAGGCGCGTATTTCCGCTTGGGTGAGTTCACGTTTGGGCTTGGGTTGGAACTTTCCCGCTTGGAAGTCGGTGAGCGACATCTTCTTCGTGGTTTTCTTCTTCCTGCTCGGTGCTTTGGCGGCTGCATCCAAGGACGGGAAGGCGTCTTCGTCTTCCGCAGCATCGTTCCCTCCCAGCGTCGGCAAGGGTGCAGGCAGATCGTCTTCGCCAGCATCTGCGTTGGCCCATGCCGAAGCGGTCGGTGCACCCCATGCGCTCATCTCACTCCTTGGTTCCCTTCGCAGATCGTACGTGCACGGCGTGCTTGCGACGTTGCAAATGATGGCACACCACGCCACACACGTCCACCAGACCCGTCCCATCCGCCACCCGTCCCTCTGCCAAACCCTCACGATCTCGATCTCTCCCTCAAACGCTCAGGATCTTCCTCTCCCTCTCTCAAACGCTGGGGATCTTCGTCTCTCCCAAACGCTCACGATCTCGGTCCCGCCCGGTGCACCGCGGTCCACGGGACGGACAAGGCCGTGGGAGACCGTCTCGGGGGATGGCTGTGGGCCAGGAAGGACCGGAGAAAGACAGCTGTCCATGCGGTCTTTTCTCGGTCCATGGGGAGGGGTGTGTCTGGAGGATGGACGAGCACCGAGGGGCAGTTGCACCGACGTTTCGTGGGTGTGTCTGGAATCCGGCGATGGACGCGCTACGTGCCGAACTGGCGCGGAAACGAAGGCGCACACAAGAAGCGTTCGGTGGGAAGAAATACGCCAAGTGGAGCGAAGTGGACGCCAAGGTACGCGGATGGGGAGAAAACGGGAAGAAACGAGAGGAAGAAGCGAAGGACGCATCCGCCGTGGAAAAAGAAGGGGTGGACGACACCGAAACGGAACAACGAGATGGAAAGACGTGTGTGGTGCCCGTCGTCAAACGAGACGAAGCTGTGAGAAGGCTCAGGTTGATGGGCGAACCAGCCACCCTCTTCGGAGAAGACGATGAAGCGCGCACGAAACGGTTGATGGAGGCCGAAGCCAAGCTGGAAGTGGAAGCCGACGTCGTCAAAGGAGGACAACAAGCCAACGAAATGTTGGAAATCGATCGGATCAAAGCCAGAGAAGAAAAAAAGAACAAAGAAAGAGCCATACGAACGGGAAACGTCGATGATGCAGGCACGTCGGGGAATGCGCTCGAAGATGCGTTCCGAAAGGCGGCTCAAGCAATCAAGCTGGCACGGGAAGAAGAAAACATGGGAGTCGAAGACAAAATCAGGACGTACCTGCGGAGACTGCTGGACGAATGGGAATTGGAACTTGAAGATCGATCAGAAGAGGTGAAAAACAGCGTGGCGGGGAAAAACGCGCAGAACATCTTCCTGCAGACCAAAAGCCACTTCAAACCGCTCATGAAGCAACTGAAGAAAAGACAGCTTCCGGACGACATGAGAGCGGGCCTTTGGCTTATGGTCAAAGCAATGAAAGACAGGAACTACGTGCAAGCCCATGATGTCTACCTTAAAATCTCCATTGGCAACGCAGCCTGGCCCATTGGCGTGACCAGCGTGGGCATTCACGAACGCTCGGCACGCGAAAAAATCAGCTTTCACATGAACGGACAAGCCCACATCATGAACGATGAAGCCACTCGCAAGTACCTGCAAGGAATCAAACGGCTCATGACGTTCACCCAACGCAAGTATCCCACCGATCCCTCCCGTTCCGTGGAGTTCAACGCTGTTCAAGACCCTTCTTTTGGAGGCTTGGGAGACTTTGCACCAAAGCACATTGTGCCTGCGCCCGGCCCAGCACAAACCACTGTACCGCACTTTCATGACGAAAGAGGGGCGGTCATCCCTCCTCCGCGTTGGGAAGCGACCATACGAGCTGCTCTCAAGGAATCCGGTTCTTGACAGGTGATGGATTTTTTGGGGCTTGTGCATGTGGCTGAAGCAACCTTCCCAGGCGTGGTTGCATGAGTGAATAATTGTATCGATGTGATGAAGCTTCTGGACGTTTTGGTATCCATCCACGCCGGGCAATAGTCCTGCATGGCCGGATGACGTTCCCGGTCCTCGTATGTAGTGGAAAGAGCATGCGTGCTGTAGGAAAGCCGATGCAGGACGGCCCCAGGTTTCCTCGAACTGTGTTGAGGCAAGAACCAGCAAGTCTCTTGTGTGCGGCGCGTACCACCTCCTCTAGCTAGGAGAGGATTCTTTCGTAAGATTGCACGTCCCAGGAACACCGGCAGTTGTCTCGAACCAGTCATTGTCACACAAGTCTCTCCCTACACGGTTGGCTTTCGTCCACAGCCACCCTGTCACGTTCCTTATCCACGTGTCCCTTTCAATCCTATTCGTTTTCCCTTTCATTGCACTCCTTCGTCCCTTCTAACTCTTCCTTTTCCTTCCCGATCGGTGCCCCCTACGACGACGGTCGAGGATCGGGTTCCTGCAGTCCTCACGGTCCTTTCACGGTCCATGGACGGTGATCAGACCGCGTCCCAAGGGTCGGACAGGCCGCAGAGCAGCAGAGCGACGTTCGCAGACGGACGTGCGCCAACATGGCGGCCAGAGAAGCGTTGCCACCACCCTTGGAAGGTGCTCAGGTGGAGGAGTACGTGGCCAAAAGCATCTTGCTCACCGGAGGTGCAGGGTTCATCGGAACGCACGTGGCCAAGCGCCTGGTGGAACGGTATCCAGAGTACAAAATCGTGGTTTTGGACGCCATGGACACTTGTTCAAGCATGCAAAACCTCGAACTCATGCGTCCATGCAAAAACTTCAAGTTCGTGAAAGGTGATCTGCAATCCTTCGATCTCGTATCCGCCATACTGAAAATGGAAGAGATCGATACCGTGATGCACTTCGCCGCACAGTCGCACGTGGACAACTCCTTCGGAAACAGTCTCACTTTCACCATCAACAACGTGTACGCCACTCACACGCTTCTGGAAGCTTGCAGGAAGTACGGGAGGATCAGAAGGTTCATCAATGTCAGCACGGACGAAGTGTATGGTGAGCAATCCTTCCACGCTGAAACACAGCTGAATGAAACCTCGCAACTTCAACCAACCAATCCTTACAGCGCTGCCAAGGCAGGAGCAGAGATGGTTGCCCATGCCTATCGCACTTCCTACGGCATTCCCATCATCACCACTAGAGGCAACAATGTGTACGGACCGCAACAATTCCCTGAGAAGTTGATCCCCAAGTTCTGCCTGCTTGCCAGGCGTGGAGCAAAGCTACCCATCCACGGCGACGGGATGATGCGAAGAAGTTATTTGTACGTGGAAGACGTAGCCGAGGCATTTGATGTCATTTTACATAGAGGTGTGACTGGGGAGATATACAACATTGGGACCGAGAAAGAACGGACAGTCCTGGATGTGGCCAAGGACATCTGCAAGGAATTTAACGTTGATTCAGAGGATATTATCACCCATGTGGAAGACAGGAAATTTAATGATCGAAGGTATTTCATCAGCGATGAGAAGCTTCAGCAACTTGGCTGGCGGGAAACCACAGAATGGGCAGATGGGTTGAAGAAGACTGTCAGCTGGTACTGCAAGTTTGGACATATCTGGTGGGCCCACACAGACGTCAACTCAGTCCTAGAACCCCATCCACGGGCAAAGCACGCATTGTTCGTGAAGTCCATCAATATTTCTGGCCAGGCAAAAAAGACCGAAGCCTGAGCAGTGGGCGTTCGTACAAGTTTCGATCTGTGTCCATCGTTCGCTGGTCGACCCATTGTCGAAAGGGGACGATGCACATGTGAACGCCCGTAATTTATTTTCTGTTTTGCACTGTCAAGAATATGCTTAAGCGAAGAAAGTCAGCAGCGTACATATTGCTGGACGGCGTTACGCTGAAAAGAGGAGGTCTGTTCCATGAAGGGGCATGATGACATGGAATGCACAGCAATGCAAGGGCAGGTTGTACCATCACATGTCGTCTCCTTTGGGGTCGGGAGGTTCTTCTCCAAGCAATCCCCGCACACGAACGTTCTGATTCCCTGCGTCGGGGCTCGGGCACATGTCAAGCGACGGAGCGCGGCCTGGTCCAATGCTCGTTTCCTGTCTCTCCACCATCCCAAGACGAATGGGGTTGGTTTGGACCGCTCGTCCATCCCGCCCCTTCAGGTTTCGGGATCCTCCGGTTCTGTCGTCCGGGATCTCCGATCAAGTCCTTCCTTTCAAAAGGCGATCCCAAAGGGGGGTGGATCGGAGCGAACCGTGGATGTGGCTGCCAACCTGGAGAATCACACAACGTCCAACGAACGAACGAACAAACGAACGGACTTGTGGACGAGCGCACGTCGCGGTTGCGCCATGGCGCAGGAGACGAAGTACGCGTGCCTGATGCGCGTGATGATGCGTGGCACGGTGAATTCCCTCCTCGCAGTGGCCCTGTCGGCCTACGTGTGGCCGCGATCTTCCGCAGGGAAGCTCCTGCGCGGGGATTGGAGCCGTGTTCGAGCGGATGAATGGAGCGTCCTGATCCTGTGTGCGTCGATCGTGGTGGCTCTTGCAGCGTATATCGTCGAAAGAAGAGACAAAAAGAAGCTGGGCGAGCTCGAAGGGACGTGGAAGGTCATGCCATGGCTGTCCGATGGTTTGGAGGATATCCTGCGGTTCCACGGTTGCAAAGAAGAAGAAGTGCAATATCTCATCAAGGAAGAGCTCGTGCACTGTATCAGCATGGATGCAACAGAGAAGAAAGTCAAAATCGTCACGCTCAGACATGGGCGGGTCAAGTCTAACCTGGAAGCGACCATTGGAGAAGGATTTTTCAAAGCCAAGGGAAACCTTTGTCAATCCCAATTCACACATTGTGCAGGACACCTGATTCAAGAAGACATCACGCCTATAGGTTACAAGGTGGTGGTGGATAGGTACGTAGACGGCGAGTTCCTCGTAGCCATGGTGCACTCGGAGTACGGCAAATCCAAGAGCGTACGATGCAGGCGAGTGTTTGCCAGGATACCAGATCCGTAAGGCTGAAATGGCGACCTTGGACTCCCGGCGCCATTCGAATAAAAGCGCGCATACACTTCGGCGCGGCTGGAGAGCATGTAATGGACATGTACACGATTGATCGTCGAAACGCAGCCGTAGAACTCACTCACTCGCTACGTCCGTGGCCACGGCTTGTCCGGCAACGGTCCAGGCGCCTTGAATACTCGGATTTAAAGTCAGGGTCCGTTTCTTGATTTTCTTGACCTTTCTCCCATACGTGGTGCACAACGAAGCGATCGTCCCGCCGACTTCTTCTGAGCTCTTGTTGCGCAAACACACGACACGTTCGCCACCGTGCACGTACGCACCGGTGACGAATGGATGTCGACCACGCCGCACGACCTCCTCGATCTCCGCATGCGGCTTGTCCTTGGCCATCTTCGGCAGCACGTCCTTCAAGTACTCCCGCACGCCTGCGCTGCTGCCTCCAAAATCGCAGAAGTGGACCTGGAGCTTGCGCAGCTGCAGCACCCCTCGCCTGGCCATCGCCTTTTCGAAGGCGTACGACGCGTCGTGTCGCGCACCAGAGCCCTTCTGAGAGCGTCGTTGGCGGCTCTCCCTGTGGTCGACGCGCACACGAGCGCGTCTCCTGCGCACTGTTCGTGTGCGATCCGCTTCGGCTGCTGCGCCTCGACCGTGCGACGAAGAAGGAATGCCACGTCGAGTGGGGTCGACCGTCCAAGGATGGGAACGTTTCGGTGGCGGACAACACGATGGAAACCGATAACGATCGTGGAAAGGAAGGAATGAAGGGACAGATACATGTGCACAGATGGATAGATTTGATGCAGGTGCGAGTGAAGGGTGCAGATAGCATCCCCAGTGCAGGATGGACAGCAAGGAGGTGCAGGCATCTGTCAACGAGGTGGAGGTGCCAGAGAACGTCTTCATCTACAGTCTTCCACTCCACATCCTTGTTCTTGCCCCAGGGCTCCAATTCTTCCAACAAGACAGCATGTGCACATTCATGCAGCATCGAAACGGCACCCATGCGAGACAAAACGATCTATCGCCGTCTCTTTGAGGGAGGTTGAGCATCGGCAGCAAGCTGCGTTTCCGCCCTTGCCTCCCACACCTTGTATTTTTCAAGCAACTTGGCCAGGTCGAGCTTGAGTTCTTCCAGCTTTTCCGGGTGGTCCTTGGTCAGTTGCACTGCCATGGCATTCAAGGAAGCGCAATGGCTGCTCAACTCGTCGATGGCGCGTTCTGCCGCGTTTTTCACGTGATGTGCGGTTTCTTGCTTGTCAACCACCGCCCTTTTCTTTTCCATGCCGCTGCTCTCGACCAAGGACTGGGTCCGGACCACGTGATGATGTGCGTGTTCTTCGTGCAAGATTTCCAGTGTCCATTGTTTGGCGGCGTCGTGGGAAAGCTTGGCCCTCCATCCGGTGTATTGTTTCGGATACTTGGGTCTCTTGTTCCCTTCTTGTTCCTGGTTGTTCGTTTCCATTTCCCTGTCCCTCAATTCTTTGTTGCACCTGGCACAGTGCAGGTACATCGCATTCTTCTTGGTGGTCCTTTTCATCACTTGAAAGCTCCACGCTTCCGCTTCCCGTGCGAGTGCCGCGTACCCTTCTTCCGCACTGTTCCATGCGTTCCTTTCCAACGCACGCATCGCACGGTGGTACTCGTCGGTCCCGCTGGTCGCTTCCATGTCCCAGTCGTCCGACCGTGCCACTCGTGGTGTGACCTCACAACCCTCGAGCAACGGTCGACTGGCCACACCCCCCTCCGGAAGCGACTGAAAAATGACCCCACCGAAGGCTGAAACTCGACCCCCCCTGGTTTCACACCCCATTTCGAAGATACACCCTCTTTCGAACCAACCCAAGCGAAGAGGGAGGGAAACCCGATCGAAAGAGAGTTCCTAGTACAAAAGCCCTATCGATTGAGGTGTTCGAGCCTGGGACAACAGATGTGGAGCAAACGAGGGATCCATAGAACCCAAC